>JASGXE010003804.1:0-39197 GCA_030068105.1 Sinentomon sp. SZTP_YWyxl
AGTCTGTTCATTTTCAGAATCGTCCGCGCGCTTTTTGCAGTCAGGGATGTGCAAAAATCGGAGATTTTGAGCTGGGGGCCTCAATTTTCGAAACTCGTGTCAGTTTTCACGTCTCAATCTTTTGATAATTCTACTTTTCGGATTTTTTTTTAATTTTCTGTGACCACGAGCTGTCTGGTTCGCTAGTCGTTCCGCTCCTGCTTTTAAAATGTGCGCTTCTGGCATGCAGCGCTGAACCGAAACTCCACTGGCCCTCCCGTGGCAATTGGCACCACCTGCAATGGCGTGAAAGTACATCTGTTGTTGTTGCCATCAACTGGAAAACGGGCACACGTATTCATGTCCGGAAAATTTCAAAATCATGTTTTGGTTGCTTTTCCATCTGTGATTTGTTTTGTCTGAGCTAACATGTGCCGAACGACAATGAAAATTTTTTTTCAATGGCGAGACTCGAACCCACGATCTTCGGATCAAAAGCCCAGTGCTGTGCCGCTGAGCTAGTGGCGCTCGCAGGAATTTCAGTTCTCCAGTCGCGCTTAAATGAAACAACTCGGATATTCAGGCAAAGAATGTTGAACAATTTGGACACCATTGTCATGCCCCCGCTCCCAAGCCCCCGCTCCAATTTGCTGCAAGTTTTGGCACGGACCACTCTGAAAATGAACGCACTTTAGGAAGGATTGCAAAAGTGGGGACTACCTAAATTTGGCATAATTTTTTGAATTTTTCATTAGCTGGCCAGATTCCCAGTCTTTTCCCAGATGTTTTAATCCAAAAATTGTGGAATTTTCCAGAAATGACTGGCATTATACCATTTAAAGTTGACGAGAAAGCATTTCCGTTTGTTGATCTTCCAAAGTGACTCATTTATCTCAGAATGTTCTTTTGCTCTCCATCTCCACAGGCCCACAGGTCAATGCACTTCGGTTATCCATGCAAGAACGAACCGTTTGAGTCGTTCACGGGTGGCATCACAAATGGTGCTCAGTGGTACGTCCTGTACGGTGGTATGCAAGATTGGAACTACCTCAACACAAACGACTTTGAGCTGACCTTGGAGCTGAGCTGTGTCAAGTTTCCACCTGAACCCGCTCTCAAGGACTATTGGGACGACAATAGAGAAGCACTCATAGCGTACATTTCTCAGGTGAGTTGACAACAAGGGATTTTTCCATTCCGTGAACGGTAGTTCGGCTAAACTTCTTAGGGAGGCATGCCGCATGATTCAAGATTTTTTTGCTCCGAGCACAAAGCTCCTCCACGGATGTTGGAAAATGTTCATTTGTCACTAGAGAACTGTCAATGAGTGGAATCAGCTGCATCCTTGTGTCTTTGGGTATGGTGAAGGTATCATTGTGGCTTCTTTAAAAAATGTACGGTTATGGTTGACCGAGCAACATGACAAATAATGACAGTCTATCACATTGTCAATGTTGTTCCTAAGTTATGCAGCAATTTGATGCAACCTGAGGGCAGTGCATCGATATTTATCTATGCTATCCCTCATTGTCTTGCCGATTGCACAAGGACTTGGCCATGCAAATTTACGTTAAATTAAATTAAGCCCAAATTGCCAAATGTGTGTTTGTGGGCCAATTTGGCACAATGCAGGGTGCTACGAAAAGGAAAAATGCCTGATTAAGGGGGGGGGGTACCTTCGCGGACGAACTTTTTTGTTTCTTATCCGAATTTGCTGAAATTTTGGGGGGTTGTTAAAAATAATGAGTATGTTCAGTGCAAAATTTCAGCCTTGTATCTCTTGTAGTTTTCTGGCAGCAGGTAAATTAGTAGCGGAAATAGGCAAAACGTTTTGAAGTGAGATCTCAGAAACTGTGCATGCTGGGAAGTTGAAAATTGGTGTACATATGTAAAAAAGTGTCAAAATCCGGCTGATGAAGCCGGAATTTCAATTTAGGCCCTGGTTTAGTCATAATCTGCAATTTAAGTCAATGCGCGGTAAATTTTGTCATTTTGAAAGTCATTTTTCGTATAAACATGGTCATAAAAATTTTTCCTGTAAGAAAATCAAAATTCCGGCTTCATCAGCCGGATTTTCAGACTTTTTTACATAAGTACACCAATTTTCACCTTTCTAGCATGCACAGTTCCTGAGATCTCACTTTAAAAAGTTTTTCGATTGCAAGAAAATGCAAAAGCGAGAAAACGCGATTGAAGTTTTGCATAAAATAAAGTAAGATTCGCATTTCGTAATGGTTTTTCGGTGGTCATTACTTGATTGCGGCGAGTAGGATAAGGTTGAAAATTGGCATACCTATGTAAAAATTGTGTAGAACCGGCTGGCAATCTCAGAAAATTCGTTTTTTGCCTAGTTTGGCATATAATTGTGTAAAAATATTGCAAAAATGCATTCAGCGCTAGGTATATAAATGACTTGTTAAAGTGACCTCGGAATATGAGATACTGTTCAAAAACAACTTGAGATAGAGTCAAATGGTTTGAAAATTCTGAAAGAAAAGATTTCAGCCTTTAAGATGGGTACAAAAAACAAAATCGACTTTTTTGCAAAAAACAACTTTGCCGAAGGTACCCCCCCATAAATGTGTCCGCGGATAGAGGCTGTTTTGAATGAGCATGGATCTTCTGAAAGGTGCACAAAGCACTTTGCATCTTTTCTGCCTTTTCTGTCTTTCTGAACCTAACCCAGGTCAACATCGGTATGTCTGGTTTTGTGGTCGACGAACGTAACCGACCCTTGGCAAATGTCACCATTTCTGTTGCCGGTATCGATCACAATGTGACAAGTGGATTCAGTGGTGACTACTGGAGACTGCTGACCCCAGGCCGGTACAACGTGACCTTTTCTGCTGAAGGGTTAGCAATCGTTACGTCTGCTCGTAATGTTGAACAAGTTCTTTTTCTTGTTGTTGTAGCCTTCAATCACCAAATGGGGTTCTTTACGGTGCAAATTTGCAAATTGCCATTTTAAGGGGGGGCAACCCAAAATTGAAAATTTTTGCCAAATTTTGCATGTCTGGTTTTTATTTCGTTCTCATGGAGAATTTTCTGAGGAATTTAATGCAAAAAAACCAGAGGTCAATCTCAATCCGTTTTCAAATGAGAGACTTTTTTCGAACACAGGAACATAGGATATTTTGTTCTTTCTGTCCTTTTCGTAAAATGCTTATTTGCCGCAAATTGCTTTTCGCCTGCTTTTTTAAACTTTCGAATGCTCTTATCTCAGCCATTTGACAAGATAAAAAGGCCAAATTTTGCATACTGATGAAGTTTTTTGTCAGAAATGGAGTGACAGAGCCGGAATTTTGATATTTTCAATCTGTTTCCACTTTTTTGGCATTCATCTTCCCAAGTGCATCGCTTCTTAAAATACAAGTCTCGCAAGGAACCATTTCAAAAGTTTTGCATTAAAAATGAAAAAACTGGCTCTGTCACTCCACTTTTGGCACCTTTTGGAAGAGTTTGGCGCAAACTGAAGTTAAATAAGACATACCGTTACAATACAGGAGTCGCGCAAAGTTCCGCGCAATGATTTTTACTAAAACATGAATAACTCTAGAACCACTTAAGATACAGAGGTGAAATTTCACACACAAACTTCCTTCACCTAACACCAAATGTGTGCAAAATTTGGCTGCAATCGAATAATAAACACCGAAGTTAGTAATTTTGGGTTGGCCACCCCCCCCCTCCTTAAAAGGCCTATGTTGTTTTTCCCACCCATGAAATTGCTTTATTTTGTCTTGCCCATCTGCCATGGTGGTTATCACTTATCAGACCTTTAGAACTTAAGAGGGTCCAGATTAAATGACTGACTTGACGCTATTCAAATCTTTCGAATCAATTTGAGGTGTGATGTTTTAGGGGGTGATTGCCATCGTTAGGGACCACGGAATTTCGTTTTTATTTTTTGCCAATTTCGTTTTTAAAGTGTCGAATTTCGTTTTTTAGTGTTGAAATAAAAGTGAAATTTCGTTTTCTGCTCTCAAAGCCAGAATAACAATGTTATAATGAATCCTGCAGATGGCGCCACATGTTACCGGTCACCTTGCAATAAATCATGCAGCTGGCGCTACATGTCAGGCTCTTTCAATGGTATTTTGTGATCCAGCGTCTGTTTTTTGCGCCAATGTTTTTTGACATCGATAGGTTTCGTTCATGAAATAAGGTTAGTTTTGCATTCGAAAAAAAGGACTGGACCAAGCAAGGTGTCGGATGTCAGAAGCAGGGGGGTTGTGGAATTTCATGTGCTTACAGGAGTGGAATTTAGTCTCCATGGCATCATGTGCCTGCTGCATTGTCTGAATGATGCATCAGTGCATCGCACCATGATTTTCTGGCTCAAGAAAAAGTGGTTTTGCTGGAAAAGGACATGAATTCGAGCGGATTTCGTCCTAAAACGCTAATTTCGTCTTATTCACTCAATTTCGTTTTTTGTCGTTTTATAAATAAAGGTTTCCCTGGGTTCTCAAAGGTGTAATCGGTGAAGAAATGTGAAAAATTGTGTAGAAAAACACATTTCGTTTTTTGTGATAATTTCGCTTTCGCGAAATTCTGTGGTCTCTAACCATCGTTGACGAAAGACTGAACTCAAGGAGGCGTGGATGGGTCGGGGCGTTGTGTGCAAAGCATGTAGGTATGCATTTGGCTCTTGGGATGCACCACACATGGCAAAGTGCAGTGGTGTGTGCTTGATGGGGGGCGAATTATTAAATTATCATTAAATCATCAGTCATTTAATTTCAGTGTACACTCAATCTCAAAGTTTCTACGCATTGCTATTAGAAGGTCCTTTTGGCCAGAAGTCGATGTTGAACCCAATGTTGCTACAGTACCCGCAGTGTCTGATTCGTCCACAGGACCATTTCTTGGTGGATGTCGTACGTGGAGACGGGCAGCAATGGCTCTCCGTAAGCTTGCTGAAAACTTTAGCTGGATGCAATCAATGATAAACGTGCCTGCAACATATCTGGACAAATCCAAAACCTCTTCACCTCACCCATTTGGTACAACCCAGAGACAATGCCTCACTCGTCATGATGTCCAAGAATCCCTCACTCACATCTGCCATTGAAGTAGTCAAAGGTCATAGGGCAGACCTTAAGGTGGTTCTTCCTCTTCTGTTAGACCCTGAGTTTATTTTTCTGTTCAAGATGTTTGTGATTTCAAGAGATTGGACAAAAAAATGGGTGACCAAGTCAAAGATGCAATGCAAAAAAAATCCAGTGAAAAAAAAATCCGAGAAGGACCGGGCTCTTCTGACTGATTTTGCTCTCTTCCCCTCTGCTGAAGTTGAATTTGCCCGACCTTCCCATTTTAATGCATAACTCATTCTCACCCGTAGGTACCTCTCCTCTGCCAGAGTTGCCGATGTCAAGCTCGGCAAGCAGACCAAATTAAACGTCAGCCTGGTGTCCGCGTCCAGCGTCTTCGGTCCGAACTACGTCACCGATGAACTACGTGCCTGGTCATCCATCCACGATTTCAACATCACCGAGAACCTGCTCGTGCCTAACGGTGCCTACCTCACCGACTCAGAGTTCGACAAGCTTCTGCAACAGTTTGAAACCGTCTCACCCAATTTGGTCGAACTGGCCTCGTCCCGAAATCAGAACCAGAAGCTGTTCAAATCGGTGAAGATCACCAACGATGTGAGTTTGTCATGTGAACTAAAATCTCATCTATGTGTTTCACGCAAATTTTCTGGCTTAATCAAGGCAACGGATTCCTTTGCTCGAAATTTTCTTTGTTCGCCACGGTGTTACCAAATTTGCCCTTCCTGGATTGGTACCCGTGCCTGGGGTGTTGACACGTTAGGCTTCGGGAGATTGAGACCGCTGTGGCCGGGAGTTCGAATGGCATTTCCTTTGAGTGGCCCACGCTTCTGACTGCTGCCTTCGTCTCTTTGTGCTTTAGGGGCCTCCTTTTTCCGGCCTGACGCGTCGACCCACGGGTCGTAAATGTCTTGACCGGCCCTTTTTATCGGCAAGATGCGAGCGGCTAAAGGAGTCACATTTCCTTGATTTCCTTCACTTCCGGTCTACCAGCTCAGTTCTGGTAGAGGATTATGGAGAGTCTCGTCTCTCAACCAGTTCTCCACTCATCTTGATACAACGCAGATCAAGAATGCTGACATTTGGCAATACCCACAGATCGAAACTTTCTTCAACCAGATCTCAGATTGCCATAATTTCAAGCTACTGCGGCAGTTCCCCATCACAGATACCCTCTAATGCTGGAATTCATTTCTTGCACATCTTCACATGGTCTTCTATACCACACCTCGCCTGCAGAACAAACGACTCTGTTTCACTTGCGAATACCGGTGCCCCCGTACGCCGTCTGGTCATGTCATGCATGGGCTTCCAGAACTTAGGCTGTCTTCGTGTGGTCTCATTGCTCGTCGTCACTCCAAGAACTAGCTGCTGCTAGGTTATCTCGATACTCAAATTCGTTGTTTATGATAGAGTCTTCCTCGGAAGACAGCCAGGGATTCGACTCTTCATCTGGCTTCTTTGTAGGCCACCCAACTTGCGGATACCACGTCAGGAAGCCATCCCAGGAAGCTATCCCAAAATGAGGGCTTCCAAGTCTCTATTCTTGTACTCCAGAGCTGCCTAATTGGTTGCAGTCAGTCTGGTCTTAGAATACCTTTCTCCTGGATATATATTCCATTTCTTGATATATACGATCCTTGATGGAATCCGGAAGCTCGCCGTGCCCTGGTACTATTGTCTCCGTTGTATCTGATCATGCCAAAATGAGAACATTTTTCCTCTTCTGCTGGCTCAGAATTGCACGGCTGATTGAACGAGAGGTGATCTGCCAATGTGCTTCTTGGGAACCAACCCAGTTGATTCAGGTCCTTTGTAGGTCATTCAAAACTGGGAGGTATTGTCAATTATTTCTCGGGAACTCCATCTTCCATAACTCTTGACGACTAGGCGACCTGGCTTATATTACTTGATGTATTCCTTCTGTCTATGTTTCTTACTTCATTTGCCTTATTGTGATCTTTATGTCCGATTTATCTTTCTTTTACACACCTCTCCCGTCACACGAGCCGTGAGCTCCGGATCGGTTCACGGATGGCACTCTTCGTCTGACATTATGGGAGATTCCTCACAATGAGCCGCTTACTACTGGACCGCCGGTGCCATGCTCTTGTGTTGTAAGATTCAGATTTCTCTACTCTGTCCCTGCTGGACCTTGATGGTGTTTTGATCGGACATTTCACACTGTATTAATGAAATGCACCTAATGGCTTGCTTGTGTGTTGGGCTTTCAGCGATGTAAACTGCATATAAAAATTAGCTGTTTCTTGGTTGAAAAGAACCTCAAAAATCAAAAATATGAAATGATGGGCCGAATTCTTTGACGAAGTTTGACCACATTGTTTTCTTTTTCTTTTTGCCTTTCCCGCAAAATGTTGGTTTTTATTTGCCAATCCCGTAATTGATGGTTTTTTTTATGATATTTATTGCTGTGGACAGCTTCCACAGCGATTTTATCAATGATTTTTTTTATTCGGGTTTGAATATTGAGCGGCGATTTTCTTTTGCTTCGCAGAAATTAAATAACCAACTTGATGCTATTTAGATCTCCGTATCAATATGAGGCGTGAAATTTCGGGGGTATCATATCATGGTGTTATACCCCCGAAAGGTCACGCCTGAAATTGATTCGGAGATCTAAAATAGCGCCAAGTTAGTGACTTGATTTCTCTGAACTTGCAATCTCCAAGTTTTCATGCCGTGGTATTCTTTAGCTTCGTTTAAAAAATTAGGCATAATGTGTCTCAATTATTGGATTATTTACCTGAATTTCTGCTCTTTTCTACCAACCAGGTTGGTTCTCCAGAGGACACAAAATTCCACATAGCAATTCTACGGAATTTGATCAATTCTTCGAAAGCAATCAGCACGGAACTGATTATCCGACTGATACGTCATCTGATCAAGGGTCATCTGATTGGCGATGCTCTCGTTACAAAGATACTTAACATGTCTGTCATTCACGTCTATACGGTTGCTGGTGGTGATGGGAAAAACGGGAACAGTCATGATGGGAAAGTGGGTATGTAACTCAACTGTGCTCTTGAACATACACAGGGATGTTGAAAAAGAAAAATTGCATTTAAGCACCATTCCATGGGAAAACCAGCAACAAAAACAAAAACTGATCAACATTCAAACTGAGGGGTTCGAGCTAAGTCAGCACCAAACACCTTGATGTCTGGCAAAGCCGCCCCTCTGCAAAAAAAGCCAGAATGCGCGGCTCACGCAAATAATGGCAAAAGTGGTATGGTTTATCAAATTTTCCAGAAATCACAGCTTCGTCTCCGTCTGTCCCCCTCACTGGCAACTGATGAAGTGTGAGGGGGACAGACGGAGACCAAGCTGTGATTTCTGAAAATTTGATAAACCATAGCACTTTTGATAAACAGGGATTATTGTAAAGCGAAATTGGGTAGTGCTTTGAAATTTTGGTGAGGTTTCAGCCTCACCCGGCGGCACTGGCTCGCCGACATCCCAACTACCTACTGTAGGACAGGAAAACCCACGAAGAAGCAATGTTTTTTTCACTATTTTTGATTTTGACTTGGAATTTCCATCGGAAAACGATTTCATGCCATTTTGTGTTTTCCATCATCGTGGTGTTCGCTCTGCTGAGTTCCCCCAGAAGTCATCTTCTGACAAAAAGTCATTCTCATCTTTTTTGTAACGAACGCCACCGCGATGCCGGAAAATGCTATGGGTGCGTCAAGTGAGCATTTTTTAACCCTGTTTAATGCTCTGGCTGGTTTTTTGTGGTGTTTAAAATTTCCCCCATACATACATTGTTGTTCCTGGACTCTCCAGAAGGCAGTTTGTCCACCGCGAGTGTACGTGTAAAATTCCAACTGACATTAAAATTCGTGAAAATTGGAGTATCAAATGGAGTGCATCTCAAACTGAGCTTGACAACTTGGGAAGGGAAGAAAAGAGGAAGAGAGAGAAAGAGCGTGGGAGGGAGGGAGCGATAGGGGGAAGAAGAGGAGAGAGAGAGATGGATAGAATGAGAGGAGAGTAAAAAAAGTTTTGGTGAAAGATCTAAACGTCAGACCTAAAAGAATATCTGTTCCCCCCTAACTACGTGGGCAGGCATGATCACAATTTTAAACTCCGGTCAAAGATTGCCCGCAGAGATGTGGGGAAGTATTCTTTTGTGTGTAGGACAGTGAGGGAATGGAATGCTTTGAGCCCTGTGGTCTTTGGCAATGCTCGTGGTCGTGATATAAGTGCTGACACGTTTAAGAGAAATATTATGCAGAGGACGAATTAATCTAGTTTTTATCCTGTCTGGATAAATTACATGTTGTTTTGATTTATGTTATCTTTGCGTCACACTATGACAATGCTTTCTGGTTGCTATTGTTTGAGCTATCCACATTGTAATTTGCGCAGGAGAAGTCCATTCAAATTAAAATAATAATTATAATAATAAACACTTCATTGATCCGCAGATTGCAGTCCGCAGACGGAAGCAGAGTTGAAGCAGGAATTGTTCTACCAGTTCAGTTCGACAAGGAACGGACAACTGCCGAACCCTGTAGCAGCTGCCCTGATCGATGAGTTCCAAAACATCGGATTTGATTTGACACTGAGCTTCGACACTGGCGGTCTCTTTGTCAGGTTGGCAGATTTTTATGATGGCATCATGTGTTGATTAAATTTTTACAGAAATTACAGCGAAACATCACCCTTACCGGGAAGTTCGGCAATTTTATCTCCATAGTGTGAGTTGCGTCGACGTTTCGGGCACATCGCGCGTCCGTTATCAAGACGAGACTAGAGATACGTATAAAATAGTCAAAATTCCCGGTAAGGGTGATATTTCAGTGGCAGACAAATCTCCAAGTTTCCAACCCACTGTTTACAGTTTGTTATGAATTACAGCTTTGTTTCTGTCTGGCCCCCACTCACTTCATCAGTTGCCACATGAGAGGGAGCCCGATGATGGTGGCAAGATGAGTCCGCAATTCCTCGGACCGGATCAACCAAAAAAAAAAAAGAACAGAAATCATGCTGTTAGGATAGAAAATTGAAAAAGAAAAATTGCGTTGAAGCACCATTCATTGGAAAAACCAGCATCAAAAACTCAACAACATTCGAATGTTGATTGGACAAGTTTTGATGCCGTTTTTCCATGGAATGGTGCTTAAATTGCAGTTGTTCTTTTTCAATACAACCTGGAATACCTTGAAAAAGTGTGGAATTTTCTGCTGGACTGCTCCTGCGGGCGGTGAAGAAAATTTGGGGTACATGATTTTAGTTCCTCCAAATAAGGATGTTTTTCGGGAAGGAAGGGGTGGTTGTACCCCTTCCTTATGATTTTGTTTGTTTTGCCATTCTCAATTGTTTTTTGAAGGGACCCAGGATTGACTGACTATTGCTATGCTCTTGCGGGGACGTTTTAACACGAATGGTTCTCCCATTTCTTTTTCATTTTTATCTGGCTGGCCTATCCCATATCCGTGGGGATATTTTTCTTTCTGTTGGTTTTTGTATTATTTTTCCTGCCACCGTATGGCTCACAAAAGCTGGGGCCGGCTGGTCAACTGGATCTAGCAAGGGGAGGTCTTACCCCTGCATCTGCCCCTGCCACCTTTCTGGTGCACTCATTCTTTGATTTTCTTTCTTTCAGAATCCCATTCGATGATGGCAGCGTGAAGGGCGGTGGTACAGGAGGTGTTAATCAAGTAACCACAGCTGGTGGTGGTAGCAGTGACAATGAGTATGAGAGCATTTATCAACTGATCGCCAAGCACTACTCAATGCACAGCACTAACATGACAGTTCATGGTCGAGCGAGTGGCAGTTCTCAGTGCCAGTTCAAAAGTGGCAACGATCTTGCCGACAAAGCAGGTATCTTATCATCATATATCGATTTTACTTTTCGAAATATAATCTTTGACTCGTTTATTTGCCACATCTGTGGTTTGTGCAAATACAGGGACTGCTTCCAAGCTACCCGCACAACCCCAAACATTTGACACAACGTCCATCTTGGAGTGCTAAATTCAGGCATAAACAGGGAGCTTGCGTACTTTTATTAACCTATATGCATTCATTTTTGAACGATGATTAGCAAAACACCAATGTGCATTTTCAACCAATGATGGCGCATTTTAACCGTTGATGTGCATTTTTGGCCACTGGAGGGGGGGTGAGGGAGAGAGAGATGATAATTTTTTTAAATGGCAAGTTGTGGGTCTGCTCTAAAAGTACTGTTTGGATAAGTTGATGGTGAGTAGAAAATCAACACAGTTTTCAGCTAGAGAGCATCCAAGCTCCTCATATCCTTTACTTTCTTCTTTCTTCTCTGAGATTTTGTTTTTTACGCAATTTTTTCGTTAATTATTCCTAATCCAGTATTCTCTACCGTTTACTTTCTTTCAGGTGGTGTTGTTCACGGCAAGGAGCTCAGTGTTGCTGTATCCCATCCGGACAGTTTTCTCGACTATTCCCTTGCGAAGTGGGGCACCCTTTCGTTCGCTGCACACGTCTCTTGTTGCAGGCTACCTTCGCCTGGTGATATTCCAGTTCTCTGGTCGGCCAACCTCCTATCGATTCTTGAATTCTTATCGACACCTGAGCAGGGTAAGAAATGAGCAACTTTATCATTTTGAATGAAATGAGCAAAAAAGAAATGAGCAACTTTATCCAACTATTTTTTTCATCTCCCTTCTTTTGTTGTGTCCTTTCGTGGTTTAGCCTCGTGAACCTGGGAACTTGATGCATGGTGGCAGGCAGGGAAACATGGCTTCCTTGATGGGTTGTGGACTTGAGAGACAATGACAAGTTAATCCTGTCCAGGGCATTAAAAATTGAGTGCAAATAACATGTCAACAATCAATCCCAATTGGGAAACTTGACCCTGATAAGCTGGACACTGGGATCTGGTTGACACAAACTGAGCTGCCTGATCATTCTGAGAACAGAGACACTGTCATGAATAGAATAGAACGCAACTGTTGTGTTCCAATAATTTTCTTGCTGGCTGGCTCGTTAACAAGTCAATGATCAACCTTTTGTGTTTGAAATCTCAATATTTATGGGAGGTCTTCCTGACAAAATCAAATAATTTTCTCAAAAAATTCACCCATTCTGGCTTTTGTGGGTCCCCAAAGGTACCCAAAATGGCCCATGTGTGGTAAATGGGTAAAAAAATAAAAGTTGGGTTGGAGCACTGGAGTGGAAATCACCGAATTTGTTCCCATGTGATGCAAACGAAATGATCAGAAGAGGATTTTGGCACCCAAATTGCCCCATCTCGTATGAGGGGGACCTTTTGGGTCCCATAAAACATGAATGCAGCCTTTTTAACAAAAAAACCTTTTCTGATCATTTTGTTTGCACCACCTTGAGTAACAAATTCGGTGATTCCCACTCCAGTGCTGTAGCCCAACTTCATTTCCTTTTACACATTTTCCCCCCTGTGGGCCATTTTGGGTACCTTTGGAATGGGAGCCCATTCAACAAGAATGGAAAGCTTCTTCAAAAACTTTGTTAATGGATATTTAGTTAATGTACGGGTACATAACAACCCCACCCACTTGACTTAAAATGGTAAAAATCATTTCATCTGGATCTTGCCTCCCTCCTCAAACTCCTAGTTTCCATCACACTGTTCACAGTTTGAAAACACTTGGACTTTGAACCTGTTCGATCTGACTCAATCTACCCTCCAAGCTGACAGCCAGCAGCACAAGCTCTTGACGGATGAAAAAAATTTGAATATTGTGCTGATTTAGTTCAGCCGTTGGCAGAAAAGCGAACTTTCAGGAGAGGGTAAACCAATGAAGTAATATCTTAGGTTACCAGACTGAGGAAGACCCCTAGAGGGAGACAGATTGCGTTACACGTAATCACAACATCTCATTGGAATTAAATAGAAGCATCATAGTTCATCATTCATCAGAACAATCCTAGCAGTCGATGGCACAGAGAATTTTGTTTTGCACTTCACCAAAATTACTGAACAGCTATCTAAATGATAGTACCAGGGTTCCGACCCGTCCTTACATGTCCTAAAAGTACTTATTTTGATCTGCATCCTTATTTGTCCTTATATTGAATTGAATTGAAATTCACCTTTATTTGAAATTTTAAACAATGATTTGTCAAAAAACAGTCTTGAAGAGATGCCGGGAATATTCCGTAGTGGCATCCCTTTTACAATGCACAGAAATTTGAAAAAAAAAACAATTGATTTTGGTGAAACAGAAAAGCAGAAAAAAAGAAAGTAAAAAACATGGGCAGAATCATTTGTAAGCTGAAAAGAGAAAGAAAAGGAAAAATGGCAAGAATAACATAGAAATAGGCTGAAAGAAGGTCAATTCAATTCAATTATATGTTTTAATAATTAAATATAACATATTTAATTATATGTTATATTGAATTGAATTCAATTATATGTACTTATTTTTAGTTAGTTTAAGCAGCTTTG
This sequence comes from Sinentomon sp. SZTP_YWyxl, assembly GCA_030068105.1. Taxonomy (NCBI): domain Eukaryota; kingdom Metazoa; phylum Arthropoda; class Protura; order Sinentomata; family Sinentomidae; genus Sinentomon; species Sinentomon sp. SZTP_YWyxl. The sequence goes on from JASGXE010003804.1 coordinate 13,468, forward strand.
TCCTTACTTGTCCTTATTTTGCAAGGTCTCATCAGGAATTCATTGTACTGGCCTTCTCATACCTCTTCAACTGGGGGCGTGCAGGGTTGTGAAAAATGCTGTTTTTAAAAAAATCGAGCATTCTAAGCACCATATGATTTCCATTTTTTCAACATTTCTTCCCCTTAGGGGAGGGGGACACCCCCTCCCCCGGCGTTGCGCTTCACACAACGCATCGTCTGCAACAACTTTGTCTTTTTTGCTCTGCCCCCTCAACATTTCTCTACCCCCCACTACAAAATTCCTGGCTATGGAGCTGTCGCTTTGTCCTTATTTTCCCATCTTGTCCTTATTTTTGAAAGTTGATTTTGAGTGGGAACCCTGTAATGTACCCCGGAAGAGTTCAGATGTCGAAATTTGTGCGTTTACCCAATCCCGGTTCTCAGTACACTTCACAGAACATGGTTGAAATTCACTTACAGCCAAACCGTTCGTAAAGTTTTGAGATTACGACGTTTCACCCCCAACCAACGTGGGGCTTCATCAGGCGACACCAGCAAGAGCACAACTCTTGCTGATGACATTGGTGGCGGCGAAATGTCACAATCTCAAAACTTTACGTACGGTTTGGCTGTAAGTGAATTTCTATACCATGTTCTGTTATTTGCCCGTTCGTGGTGGACATGCTGAAATTGTCTCTCCACTTTTGCCTATTGACGATAGGTGTCGAAGGCAATGTTATGGACGACAGTGGCCATGCTCTGCCTGATGCAGAGGTCACCATCGATGGATTCTCGAGACAGTTGAGGGTTTCTCCGAATTCAGCACATTTCCACATGATCCTGCCAGTCGGAGACTACAATCTCAGGGTTAGTTTGTTTGTTTGTTCGTTATGACTCACTTCTCGGTGTTAATTTTATTTAACCCTTACTTGACCATGCTCTTTTTGCACCGTGCAGCACCATGGGGTGGTCCATTGGACCTCCCCCACTTCTACGCAAATAAGCATGTCATGGGGTCAGTTTATATTTTATTTGATCAATTTTGAGGCGAAACCCAAATTTTGGTTGAGATAGCACCAATTCTTCCCATATTATTTGGATGCGATTGGTCAAAAACGAGATTTTGCCTTGTTTTTCCCATCTCAAATTCGTGACCTCAAATTTTTAAATCAGATAGATATTTCATCAGTGTGATCATATCAAACTTTTAACTTCAATGTGAGATTTGATTTAATGTAGGAACAATGATGAGTCTGGGTGTCTGAATTTTTTAAAATCGCTCTGAACTGGTGAATGGTTGGGACTTTATATGAATAAAAATACTGATTTTTTACAAAACATCACAAAATGCTGGTTCCTGTTCCAAATTCCAAAATATCAACCACACTCTTCAAAACAGTGCCAATGAACAACATAGCATTTCCCAAAGCTGCATTTTCAGTTTTGACCTTGAGAAAGAAAAAACAATAATCACAAACTTGCAAAAAAACCATGGGGTGGTCCGATGGACCACCCTGATTTTCAAAAATACCATGAGGTGGTCCAATGGACCACCAACTCAGAAAATGCATCCATAAGATCTTATTTGGCTAACCAGTCTAAAATAAATTGTCTCCAGGCATGGATTGAATATCAAATCAAAGAAATAACTACAAACACTGACAATCTGAATCAGAATAATGATTATTGGCACCGAATTACAACGAATGAGAATGTATTATCAATCTTAGGTCATGTTCCCTGAATGGCACTCTGGCAAATGATCTGAATACATAAAAAATGTCACTGGTGAAGGTGAATGTTCTGAATAAATAATAGCTGGAAGTCCATGTAATGGTTAATCTATAAAGTGGTCCAGTGAACCACCTCATGGTTTTGATTTTTTTTCAAACCATGAGGTGGTCCAATGGACCACACCAACAAACTTCAAGAAAAGTTCATAGAATTTGCAACAGTTTGCAAAACAACATTAATGGTTTAGAGATCTCTCAATTGAAGCACGCAATTCACCTATTCCAAATAGATAGCGTGGTGGTCCAATGGACCACCCCATGGTTTGAAAAAAAAAATCAAAACCATGAGGTGGTCCAATGGACCACTTTGCCAATAACTCAAAAATCCCCTGGGCAATTTTTTGGACCTTTCAAGCCTGAACCCCCCTCCCCCTACCTGAGGAATACATGGAAGGTCGGGACTGCCACAATCCTGTGAAAAAAAATATGGCCATTTTTCGACTCTGGTGGTCCATCGGACCACCCCATGGTCAAGTAAGGGTTAACCGGTTTCGAGATGTGGCTTTTTTTGGCCTCGCAAGTGATTCGTTTGAGACGTGACATTTCCGGGCATCAGTAACATCCTTGGAAGACTGGACTTCTGCTGGAGCAAGATGCTCTTGAAAAGTCATATCTCAAATTGATTTTAACGACCGCAAAAGCTTGGAACGGAATGCTTCAGATCATCCCATTTTGAGGAATCACACTTTGCAAAAATTGGTTCTCATTATTCTTTCTTGTGTGTGATGATGTGCAAAGTCCCTCCAAACTGATCTGAAAATTATGCCTTTTTATCTTTTATCTGTTCGCAACGGCCTAACACACCCCAACCGTTGCACCCCACCTGACCCCCTTCCCTGCCCCCACCTATCCAACCAACCCTGTCCATCATTACCCACACCAACCCCCTTTGCCCAGCGGCCAACACTGCAGCCCTCAACAGGATACCAAAGACGACGATATGTGCTGATATGTCTGACCCATTCCAGAGCAGCCTTCTTTGGCCAAACACCCCCCATCCCCCTCCAACGAACACACACATTCCCTCAATTCACCATGTCTGTGCGATGCATACCAACAGCCACGTTCATAACACACTTGCGCACGGCACCAAAGAACAAAGGAATTTCCCATCTCAGCAGCAGTCAGCAACGCCTTCTTGAGTTCAGTCATTCGTCAACGAGGGTGCGATATCCTCGAAACGCCACGCCTCAACAATTGAAAACGGAGATCGAAATAGCGTCAAGTTATTTATCCATTCTGCCTTTTTATCTCTTTCCTCTCCACCCCCCGTTCTTATCCCTCTGTTTCTGGCTTTCAGATTAAGTTGCTGGATTATGAGGAGCATCAGCATAAGTTCAAAGTTGAAAAGCATAAGGTGACAAAGTTGGAGGTGAAGTTGTCGAAAGAAAAGGAGCTGGTCTACCATACGTTTGGCGCCATCGAAAAGTTGGTGAACACCATCTCTCACAAATACTCGGCCATCGCTAACATGTACAGGTTGGTTTTAAAAGGGCAATGTTATGTGGGCAGCATTCCTTTCACCAATAGATTTTTTTCGTAGCTGATGCGGGTACTGGGTGTTCTGTGGAGTGCTCTAAAATGTTCTAAATTTCTCACCGAGGTTTTCAATGTACTGAAACTGAACACAATGCCCTGTAGAAACTGCGTTCGCTGGCTCTACCTCCAAATTCTTTTGCAATCCCTGTAGCTGCATGCATCTATGACTCTTTTTTCCTTCTTGGAAAATTGGAAAAAAGAGCATTGAATTTCAAGTAACGATTTTGGAGTCACCAGTCGGGACTTGCAACCCCCCTCCCTAGTAAGAAACGGTCTGAACCAAGCCTGCATGTTTTTAGTGGAAGTACACGATGCTTTGCATCAATTGTTTCCTGGAACTTGGTATTCTTCTGGAATGCATTCCAACATTTTCTGGACATTGCTGACACTGTTTGCTTGTGACACATTTTAAGAGCAACAAAAAAAAAATGCAGACGAAAAAATGCAAAAATTACAGAAATTCGACAGGGACATGAGAAATTCCCATTTAAAATGACATTCTATAAAATTAGGCAAAGCTAAAGATATTTCCGAGAGATGGCACCACATTACACTTAAAGGGATCATTTTGTTATGGCTCCTTATTGAAGTATTTAGCGATCATATTTCCAATTGGGTATCTTACTTACGAGGTGGTTTCAGCTGCGGAGTTCCGAGAGTGTTTGTGGATCAGCCAGGGAGTCCTATCTTTTGATGTTTACTTTCGAAAATTGCGGGAAGTTTCCGAGATGGGTCGCTTGAAAATCTATAACAAAATGGTTGAAGAAGCCAGAAGCAGAGCTTTGCGATTGAATTAGTAAAACAGAGTCCCTTAAAGGGCTGTCTTCCAAATCTTTGCTTTTTTGCACCTGAAACTTCTATCCGGGGCTGCAAAGAGGGGGTTTTTATCTGGTCCGAAAGGACTGGGTTTTCCCCCTACCTCCAGGGCAAAGCTATATGCAATTGGCCAACCCTGGTTCCCAGCTTGGCTGGTGCAAATAAAAAAAATTGAATGTCTTTGAAGGGCACATAACACACATGATCAGATCGTCAGCACAGATGTTGGAGCATAGAGGTGATTCTGCATTGGAGATGTTGAGTGCGGGTTTTGATGGTTATTCAAATGGAAACTAGTGGTTTACCATTGTGGTTTACATTGATCTCCGTTGAAATTTCAAGATAATAGCTGCACAACGTTTCCAGTACGTCAACCACAGTCCACAATGGTAAACCACATTCTTGTGAAATTATCTATGAACCTCGCAATCAAAATTAGAAAGGTTTCAGCCTTTCAGGGGTCATTCAAATGTTCGGTGCATTTCAATTTTGCAGCGGAAATGGAAGTAGGCTGTTGGAATCATGGTTTAAGAAGACTGCACGGTGATGGCCGATGGGCGACTCATCAGATGGAAATTGAAGAACAGTGGCTATGAGTTCAAGAAGCAAGGCACGCTTGGCTTCTCTTTCATTCAGGCCTTAAATGATGTTGGAGTTGGCCAGGTCTAAAGGAGTTTCTGTGGCTAAAGGAGAGATTAAGTATTTGGGGAATGAGCCGATCTCACATTGGATGGTTTTTAATACCGCCAACTTCTCAAAAAACTGGTACTATTAACATCACAGCATTTTTAACTGCGCTGGGTGATATTCTGTTGCTTTGCAGGTCAATGCTCGACAGAGTTTGCCTGCTGGTGAGCAAGTTTCGCCACCCTTAAGGTCCATATTCACCCCCCACCCCATTGTCATTCACACTGAGCTTCAATTTAAAATTCGGATGGATCGGAACTGTGTTGGGAAAATTTCATATCTTATGAAAAAAAATCCTTTGCCATGGATATTGTGTTGAAGCAAATCTAGGTACCACTAATTTTAATTTTTTCTATCCGATATTCTATAAATCTGTGTTGTCAAATATCGACATTCTGACTTCCTTTCCGTCCTTTTTTCTAGCATTGGGAAGTCTACCAAGGGTCACGACATTTTTGTCCTGCGTCTCGGCAAGATGACACGATCGAACCAGCCGAGACCCCACCTTGCCATGATAGCCGGCATCCACGGCAACGAAATCGTCGCAACTGAGCTATTGGTGCAGTTGGGGAGACAGATGACCTTGGATTATTTCAAGCCAAACGGCAGCTCAGATGTTGTGGCGATCAAAAATCTGTTCGATGTGGTCGTGATTGATCTGCTGTTCGTTGCCAATCCAGACGGCTTCTCCCTCGCCGAACCCCAGTTTGAGCCGGATTGCCGGAATGCCAAGGGGAAGATGAACAGCAATGGTGTTGATCTGGATAGAAGCTTCAATTCTTCATGTTGGTGGTATTCCATGTTTTTACTCGTTCTGCCCTCTCTCCACCCCGCACACACTTGTAGGGGGACAAAAATAACATCGACAGAAATTCCTGTCATTCTATGCCTTCAAATCAGTTTGAAGGCATAGACGATTTGTTTTTTCAACCCGTTGACGATTTGTCCTCTCATTGAGCGCCCTATTTACTTTCAAGCACCCAGCACTTTTCCAAGTTATCTGTCTGGCGGTGAAGAGTCGCCGCACTGGCAGGATTTTCTTCGGCCTTTTTACCATTCACCATGAGAAATTTGATCACCTTTCTTTCTCTTCATTTGCAGAGTTGAAAATAGATGTTGTTTCTTTCAGCCAAACTACCATAGGTCGATCAGCTGAGTGTCTGAGACCCTGGGACCCTAGCACTGCATTCTGGATAATTGGTGCAGTTTGAAATTTGAGAAGGGACAAAGAAGGTGAAGGAGGAACCCCAGGAACATGCCAAAGTTTTCACCAGTTTTGACGAGGGGATCTGTCTCAGAGGCAGATAATTGATGTTGTCTAGCAGCAAAGTGGAATGCGACTGTGATCCAAAATATTAATTTTTGAATCAGTCGCATTGAGGATGTTCATTTTGGTGTCTGTTACCGGGCGTCCCTAGATTCTGTTATACCACAAAGAAACTGATAATTTTGACCATGGTGACTAAACATTGTGAAATGCGTTTCAAATCCAAGCCATTTGAACTTCAACTTGAAGTTCAAGATACATGAGTCGCTACTGCCCTCATGCTTAGCAACACTCTGATATTTAGAGGGAGTGTGACCCCTCCCTGCCTAATTGTTCCCCAAAAATTCATGTTGGTTATTCCAAATAGATCAATTGCAGTGACCAAAGTTCGTTGCCCTTAAGGGGGGGGCAACCCAAAATTACTAACTTCGGTCAGTATAATTTGACTGCAGCCAAATTTTGCACACATTTGGTGTTAGGCAAAGGTAGTTTGTGAGTGAAAATTCACCTCTGTATCTTAAGTGGTTCCAGAGTTAGTTATTCATGTTTAAGTAAAAATCATTACGCGGAACTTTGCGCAACTCCTGTATTGTAACGGTATGTCTTATTTAACTTCAGTTTGCACGTAACTCTTCCAAAAGGTGCCAAAAGTGGAGTGACAGAGCCAGTTTTTTTTTCATTTTTGACCCAAAACTTTTGAAATGGTTCCTTGCGAGACTTGTATTTTAAGAAGCGATGCACTTGGGAAGATGAATGCCAAAAAAGTGGAAACAGATTGAAAATATCAAAATTCCGGCTCTATCACTCCAATTCTGACAAAAAAAACTATTTCAGTATGCGAAATTTGGCCTTTTTATCTTGTCAAATGGCTGAGATAGAGCATTCGAAAGTTTAAAAAGGCAGGCAAAAAGCTATTTGCAGCAAATAAGCATTTTACGAAAAGGAAAGAACAAAATATCCTATGTTCCGCTGTTTGAAAAAAGTCTCTCATTTGAAAATGGATTAAGATATTGACCTCTGGTTTTTGCATTAAATTCCTCAGAAAATTCTCCATGCGAATGCAATAAAAACCAGACATGCAAAATTTGGCAAAAATTTTTCAATTTTGGGTTGCCCCCTCCATAACACCCGCTGTCCCTTCGATTCCGCTTTCCGTGCATCAGGTTTCACCATGAAGAATTCTTTACAGCAAGATTAAATTATCGTGTAGATCACATGTCTGATTCACGTTGTGAGATCATGAAGGCCCCGTCCACGGGGCAAGACATGTGAAACTCATACGGTCCGAGCTATCCTTGTTGACGTTGAAACAACCCTCGGACTTTCCGCCCTCACTTCTTTTATTGTCATCTTTTCATTTTCGAAAAATTTCAGCTGTGTACATTTCCAACGAGATGCCATCGTCACCCATTGCGGGACGTCTGGAGCCAGAAACCAAGGCGATCGCTTCCTGGATCGAATCAAACAAGTTTGCTCTGGTCTTGAAGATGTCCGCTGGGTCTCAGCCGGGCTTCATCTCGCCGTTCAACACCATTGCAACACTCGTTGCGACAGGCAACAAGACCAAACGGCATGGAATCACCACAGATGAACAGGTCAGTTGGTTGGTGGCCAATGGCCTGTGGAGCAAACACTGATTGCAACCGTCATGTTAGGTGCAGGGTTCCGGGATTCATTCAAATTTTATGTTTGTTGGGGAAGTCAGGGCCATTTTCCCCCAAAATAGGTGCCTTGCACACCAAAAGTCTTGGGTGTGTAATGTTTGTGCCCATTGCAAGGATGAGCCTGCCACTTTTTTAGGATCCACTGCTCTCTCCAATAATTATGCAACCTGGGTAGCACTTTCAGTTTAATCGCAATTTTTTAAAATTCTTATTCTTACAAACATCTCTCGGAGTCTTCTGGGATGCACAAGATCTTCCGCAGCGAAAAAAGTTCAGAAGTTTATTTGTGTCGAGCAAAATCACTACAATATTTCCAAGTTTTGAGTTCTGGTTATTTATCTTAATTGGTAATTAAAATTAACATGACGGGATGGCGCCACAAGTCACAAATGTCGCTGCGCCATTAGATGATTGGTTTGTGGGCCATATTTTCCAGAATTTTTGCAACAATGCGAAGAATTACCTATTGCAGCTTTCACCCTTTACTGTCATTGGACTTCAAGCGACATACTACTGGTCCTGCATCTGACAATCGCTGTGAATACTTGTTTTGGTTAGATTTTACAATTGGCAGAAAATATCAGAGATAGCAGCACAGGTTACGAGTCTGCAAAAAACTGTTTCTTCAATATGATTTTTTGAGAGGGTAGGCTAGAGCCTGCCTTCGTTTTGATTAGTCAATAATTACTGTGTGTAGAAGCGATCGAAGGTTGCTCTGTATTTCCGTTCTTGAAGCTTGCCAGATCCGATACTTTCTTTCGTCTCCAATGTAGACCATGGTACTGTTGTAGCTGACAGTATGTGGTCCGTGCCGGTGAGACTGCTAAACACACAAGCATGCACAGCACAATTTATGCGGTTACACCAATACCAGAACCCTGGGGTTCGTGCTAACAATGGGCCTCTTATTCCATCCACACAAAAGCCAGAGATGAAGCAGAGATACCTACGAGTTTTAACCCTTTCACTGCCATGGCCTTGTGAGTTACCTCTTCCGCCCAGGCCCAGAGCTCGTCTTTTTTTTTCCATGTAAAATTTATGATTTGGCATGTGTTTTGACCCCCAAAATGCATTTTTCGTGTCAAAAGGTCAAAAAGTGCAACTTTTGGTTCAGGGGTACCATGGTACCCTAATGGCTCCTGTTGTGTGCCATGCCATGGTACCGCTACAGCCTTTTCGTATTTCATATGTGGGTATCAAGGTACCCTTATGGCACACTGCGCTTCATAATCTAATTATGAATTATTTTTTCCCCATAACAGCTCTTTTCGTAGCAAATTTTAATGTTATTTTGGGAAAATTGTTTGGTTCGGTCATTTCGTTGAATGGTTGGTCAGTTAGTTGGTTAAACCCAGTTTATTGTCGCAAAAACATCGCAATTTCTTTTGAACATATGTCAGCTTTTTGCCCGCTTCTGTGCCATTGGGGTACCCTGATACCCCAAAACATGTAGAATGAAATTTCCTTCGGAATGGTCTCAAGGGGCCATTGGCATGATCAGATATCGATTTTATTGAGCCATTTGCCAGCAGGACCGGTGTAAGTAAACACCTGGGGTACCTGGGTACCTTGAGGCCCAGAACTGCACAAGCCGTTGGGGTACCCAGGTACCCAACCCAGGTACCCAGGTACCCCAACGGCAACGAAAGGGTTAATAGGTGCAGAATGCCCCATGTAGTGCTCTGGACTTAAGGCCATGTGCCAAAATCCACACTGGAACACAAGAAACTGTAATTTCCTTTCATTTTCTGTTGCTGTTTGAAATCACAGAGTTGGATGCAGTGTTCTCCGTAAATCGTGAACAGTGCCACACTTATCACAACTCATTCTCATTCTTCCCTTCTTGTTTTTGCCAGTATTTGACAAGGCTGATCTCCGAGTATCTCTCAACTCTGCCCCGAAACAGCGAGGATGACAGTTTTGCGGAGGGCAATGACTGCACTGAGGCATTAGAAGAACCATTCCAGAACAATTCATTCCTGGTGGGTTGTTTCGTACAGTAAAATAGTCTTTTTACCTGCTAATTTTTACATTTTATTGGCCTATTTGGAACCTTTTTCAATGTTAAGAATGCTGTGAATTAATCATCGATAGCAGGGTGTAATAAAATTATGTCTGGCACCACGATCCGTTTCACAGTCACTGTAAACAATTACCTGGTTTGAGGTCATTGTTGGATTGGATATCCAGTTTTGCTGACTATGTTTCGACCTGTGGACTGGAATCTTTTTCAAGCCCGATGATGCGATATATTCGCTGCCACTGGTGTGCCGCACAACACCAGTGGCAGCAAACATATCACATCATCGGGCTTGAAAAAGATTCCAGTCCACAGGTCGAAACATAGTCAGCAAAACTGGACATCCAATCCAACAATGACCTCAAACCGGGTAATTGTTTTCAGTGAGTGTGGAAAAAAAATTTCCAAGGGATCTATCTACAAGTGGCTATCGAAAATTCTGTTAGCATTCCGATAAAAGCAACTTCCAACATCTGTCTGAGGGAAAGTCAACGTGAACACTTCACTGGAGCAGCTTTCATCAAGATCTGTTGCTAAACGACAAAACGTCATATGCTATCCTGGAAAACGTCACAAGCTAATCTTGACAAACACCTCATGCTATCCTGGTAAATGTCCCATGCTAGCGTGGAAACATCATGTGCTATCTTCAAAATGTTACAAACGAATCTCGATAACATCTCATGCTATCCTAGAAAACGTCACATGCACCTTAAATTGATACGGCGATCAAAATAGCATCGTTAGTGATTTTTCTGTCACATGCTATTCGAAAACGACACATACCATCCTCAAAAATGTTCCATTCTAGCCTCGAAACGTCACGTGCTTTCTACAAAACCATCACATGCTACCGAAGCATTGAGTGATGTGAAAATGTGTGAAAAATTCTTTTTTTTTTATTAACAGAGTTTTGTTATCCATGAGAATGTATCTCTTGCTCTGTCGCTGACGGTCGACTGCTGTTTCTCCCCGAAGCAGCTCACACTCGTCTGGAGAAGACACTCTGCATCATTGATCAATCTGATGGGTTACGTTGCAAGTACAGGGGTCGGAGGTCAGTTGCCACTCGCTTTTTCAACTGTATATTTCGTAGCATTTGCTAAAGCATTCTTGTTGCTGTTAATGATTGTTTCAAGCACTGTAACATTGCCAGCCAAGAGATTGGCAATCACTAATCACCTGCAAGTCCAATTAAAAGCAGTTGCTTTGTGACAAAGTCCAGAGTGCCACATGTGACTCACTGCTTTCCATTTCATATGGACCAGACATAAGTATGTGGATTGGCCCCAAAGTCCAGAACGCCACATGTGGCGCTTTGGACTAAACTATGCATCACTGGTCTTTGTGTCTGGAATGGCAGCCACAATGGTGGCGCTCCAGTCTTAGTGCCACTGCATGAGTATTATATCTGGTTTGTGCAATGCAATGCATCCTTCTTATGGGTGCCACATATATGACGCTTTGGACTGGAAGAGGTTAATGATTGTTTTGAGCTCTGTACCATTGCCAGCCAAAAGATTGGCGATAAGGTTTGTGCTGTGATTGATTGAATTCCTCAACCTTTTTTTTTTATTTTGATCAAAAGCCTTCCCAAACAGGTGGCTCATCCCTGATCAATGTGGCACTCCGAACAATCTAGGTAAAGGCTCTTTCGGCAGACACGAAGGATAGGAAGGGTGATTGGAATCGGGGGGGGGGGGGTGGAAGAGTTCTATGTAGCATCCTGTTCACATCATGGTGAATCTAGTTTTGAGAGCTACAACCTTTTTTTCTTCTGTGGTTCCACGCATCCAATTGTGGGTTCCATAACTTTTGGAGGGAGAAAAAACCAAGGCAGCAGGGATGCCAAGAAAAAAAAACAAAAAATTGCAATCTCACCTTTTTGAATTTATTTAACTCTCAACCTCTTCCAGTCCCTGAGTGCCACATGGATGCACTACACAAACCAAATTGATACAATGCTTACACGGTAGCACCAAGACCAGAGAGCCATCATTGGAGTCCATCTGCTATTCCAGATATAAGGACTAGAGGTGCAAGTTCAGTTGGAGCAGAGCGCTTTATGTGGTGCTTTGGACTTTGAGTTCAGGCCGCACACTTGTGTCTGGTCAATAGATGAAGTGGAAAGTGGAGTGCCACATGTGGCACCTTGGACTTCGTGGCAAAGCAGCTGCTTTTAATTATTGGACTGGATTTGAAAAAGATCAAACTGGAATTGACATTGAGGAGCTTCTCTGGAGAAAAATCCTACATGCTTTCATTCTACGTCATGCAAATTGTAAAAATAAAAATTGTGTTTTTATCTTTATTCCGTTGAATGTAACAGGTTTCGTGACGTCAACATCCGGCCAACCCATACCAAATGCAAAGATCAGCCTACTCGACAGCACACGAGTCACGTTTTCCCGCACGGATGGCGATTTCTGGCTGCCCCTTCCACCGGGCAGGAAATACTCTTTCAGAATCGAAGCCAACGGATATGCACCGGCACTGAAAGAAGACGTTGAATCCGTTGACAGGGATCACTTGCTCATTGTTAAGCTCCAATACGTCAGCACGTTTGCCGGATATCCAAGATGGGCATTCGTGTTGTTTGTTGGTGAGTATTTTGACGCATGCACTGCCAAGATGAGCATTTGTATTGTTTATTGTGAGAATTATTGTGGACGATGTGCTGCCAAGATGAGCATTTGACTATTGTTTGTTGTGAGAATTGTGGCACTGTGCGACCAAGAGAATTGTGGCCCTGTGCCACCAAGATGACCGTTAGCTGTTGTTAATTGTTAGAATGTGGACCAGTGCCACCAAGATGAGCATTTGCCAATTGTAAATTGCGAGAATTGTGACCCTGTGGCGCTGAAAACTGGACCCAATCGGCAAACCATCAATCAAGCGGTCCGGGTTGCTCGTGTGAAGTTGGCAGCCTGACGTTGGTCAATATCACCAGGTCAGGAGCAAGTCCAAATAAAAAAGCTTTCCTAGCCCATTGCAAGTGCTGCCGCCAGACTAGGTTGCTGCTACCTTGAATCCCATGCAGCAAGTTTCTTGACGTGGTGCCCACCTTCCCCGGAGCATTACTCCTACATTCCCGTCAGATTGAGTTTTGTGGCACTTTGATAGCAACACGAATGCAACTTGGCACCTCCTAGCAACCACTATTCCATGAAGTATGCATTTTATGTCACCCTCATTATTTGTCCAGTGTGAAAAAAACACCCTCCCAAGGCAACATTACTTAAGGGGGGACTCCGGGCAAGCGGGTCAACTTTTGACGGGGTTGACCGATCTGAATAAAATTTTGCATAGTTATTATCTACCATAAAAGCAGTTTGTGTGCAAAATTTGAGCAATTTATCTCCAGTAGTTTCTGAGTTATGGGTGGAAATTGGGCAAAATGTAGTGCGATCTTTCAGATAACCCTGTAAGAACATAGACTCATGTGGGGGGTTCAAGATTTGCACTCTGGAGTAAAATTGGGTAGAAAATTGAGTGGTGGAGTCAGATCTTCTCTAAAGTCTGTCTGTTGGATGCAAATCTGGGGTGAAAATGGTCTAGCGGAAAAGATTTTGTTGTCAATAAGCATAATAATTGATATAGCAAAAACGATAAGTTTTTTGTAAAATCTGACTCCACCACTCAATTTTTTATGGTTTTTTACATAAGTACCCCAAATTTCATCTTTCTAGCATGAAAATTGGCTGAAATATATCATTCCGATGTCCAAAAAACTGTTGTAAAACACAAAAGCGGGAAACGGGCAAAATAGAACATGGTATGGCCTAAAAGTTCCAGACATGCGATCGCAAAAACCGATGCTACAATAAAACCATTCGAGATAATTGAATTTGGTTTTTTGCATCTTTTATCTCAAAGTTTTCTTCATTGGAAGCCACAAAAAACCAGAAAAGTGAATTTTGACCAAAATCTGCCAGATTTTGCCCGGAGTCCCCCCTTAACAAATGCAGCTGGCTTGCTTTGGAAATAATGCAACATGAGAACATGACTTGTGATTTTTATGCGGCACAGGCCACAGGGACCACAGTTCTCACAACAAATAAATGCAGATGCTCATCTCTGCGGGCCAAGCCGTTGGTGCTCCTCATATCCTAATATCGTGCACAAGGACTGGAAACGAAAAGCACTTTCTGTGGCCCTGAGGTACAGGATATCTTCTTTGCTGGAATGAAAGAGGATTGGACATCCTGGAAGTGTTGAAAATATGATATCGGCTCCATCCAACTGATCGTTTTGGTTATCTCTATCCCTGCCATTACATTCTTTCTTAGCCTCTCTGTCCTTGCTGGCACTGGTCGTGTCGATTGTCGCCTACTCAAAATGGTGGTCGAAAAGGAGGAGAGGTCAACAATGTTGTGCTGGTGGCAGTGACAGCTTCAAGGGCAAAGGCTTCTACGAGCTGCAGACAAACGAAAGCCTCTACGATCACAACTTCCTCGACGGGGATGAAGACGACACGGAGTCGGACACGGAAGATGAACTATTCAACAGCACAACAACTGGACAGCATACGAACAAGAGCAACGGCACAGCTGCCGTTAAACACAACAACATGAGAAGTATGTTCCGTTGACATTTTTACCGGTGTCTCCGTTGAAATAAGTGGAAACTTTATGCCTCCGTTAAGAAGGGAAACCCTTTGAAAATGCTTAGAAAAAATTGCTGTGGTGTTTTATTCGTTGTGGTTTCTGGAACAAGTGTCGGGCCACCTGTGATTTTCCTTACATGCTAAAAATCTTCCTTTTTGATAGTTTCGCCTTCCATTTTAGGATTTTAAATGCAAATGACAATATGAAAAGATGTCTTGGGTACTCCCATGATCTGAGGACTGCATCGAAAACTTAACAGAGGAATGTTGTTTGGATTGATTCTTTTTTTCAGCAATGGCAATCACTCTGAAACCCATTTTTCAGAAATTCTGCATGTCATCATGCAAAAAACCTTTTTTAGGATTTGCACTACAATTGGTGTGGGAATCTGATAGCATGGTAAAAAAAAGTTTTTTTTGGAAAGTAATTTTTTAACATTGAACAAGTAAAGTTATTTTTCTCATGCAGAATTGCAGTTTTTAAGTTCGGAATTTCCTTCCTTGGTTATAAAGGTTCTCACTTTTTCTGGTGCGGAATTACTTTGTTACTTTTTTCTGTAGCGAAGTAGCTTTTTGAAGTGTCAGGCCGTGCGATCCCTGTACTTTTCCAAAACTTTCCCAGTATTTTCCTTCCCCCTGTATTTTTCCTGTACTTCCCTAGTATCTTTCCTATCCCCATACTTTTCCAAGACTTCCCCAGTATTTTTCCCATCCCCGTACTTTTCCTATGCTTCCCTAGCATTTTTCTTATTTCCCACACTTTTCCTTTCCTTCCTGGTATTTTTCTATACCCATACGTTTTCAAGACTTCTCTCGTGTTTTTCCTATCCCGGTACTTTTCCAATAGCTACCTGGCATTTTCCCTATCCCTATACTTTTCTTTTCTTCTATGTTTTTGGCTGGCACTTGTGTTATTTGTTTTCATTATTTGTTTTTTTTTTTTTCAGAATATCACCGCAGTCGGCAGAATGATCATCACACAGTTGCCATGTTCAAGAAGCATAGTTTCTCATCATCAGAGTCCGATATTCTCATAACACGGGAATCCTAGCATAAAAATAACACCCTTTTACTACACATACACACATACGCATCAGTCTTCCTTTTATTTATTGACCGTGTATTTATTTATTGTTATTATCCTGCAACTGTCGTGTTTTTCTAAGTGTGTTTTTATGCCACTCGTTGGACATCACGCCGTGTTTTTTTCACTGGATTAGAATTTTACTTTTTTATCGTGGTTTTTAAAATTGTTGACTTGTAAATTGAAATGGGGTTTTTGCACGGGGGTTTTTTAACTATTGGATGGCGTTTTAAAACCAGACGGGTGGTGCTGATGGGTTTTTGGAGCATGGATTTTTCCATTTTTTCGGAGCATTAGAACAGGGTTCCCACCTAAATATCCCCCGAACCCCCAACCTGGGGCTAGGCCCTGCTGGTGGTGCTGCCTCAGATCCCTAAGATGGCATCCTGCTACAAATGGGACACCATACCTCACATTCCATTTGCATCCCAACTTTGCATGCATATCCCGGTCCTTAATACCCGACTGGCCTTGAATCCGGTTCTTAAATCCCGGTCCTTGAACCTCGACGCGCCTAAAATCTCTGCCCTCAAACACAATCTCGCCTCAAATCCTGGTCCTTAAACCCCGGCTCGCCTTAAACCCCGATCCTTAAATCCTGACGCTTTAAATGCCGGCCCTTAAAGTCTGGCTCGCCATAAATCCAGGTCCTTAAATCCTGACATTTTAAATCCTGGTCCTTAAACCCCGATCCTTAAATCCTGGTCCTTAAACCCCGGCTCGCCTTAAACTCCAATCTTTAATCCTGACGCTTTAAATCCCGGTCCTAAAACTCCGGCTCGCCTCAAATCCTGATTCTCTAAATCCTGGTTCTTAAACCCCGGCTCGCCTTAAACCCCGATCCTTAAATCCTGACGCTTTAAATCCTGGTCCTTAAACTCCGGCTCGCCTTAAATCCAGGCCCCGTAGCACCTGCACGGCGCATCTCAAAAACGGATTGAATGTGTCCTGAAAAAATCAGATTCTGAGTGGGAGCCCTGGTAGAAAATTATAGCTCAGTGTTTTTCAACTAAAGTGTCCTTAATTCAAAGTGATTTTAACTGAACATATTGTTGTCTGAAGTGTTCTTTCCTGGAAATTAGGTATCTTTTCAATTTTTCATTGATCGTTCCAACAATAATTTATCGTGATTGTGATAGGGTATGTCATTCCATTTTTGTAACTTAATTTTTCTAAACGGGGTCTTAACTGATTTTTTAATTGTGCAATTATGATCTGACGTGTTCGCTTTTTGTGTTTTATTTGTTGGCATTTTTGGTGTTTTTTTTCTGTTCATTTTTTTCGCCTCCTTTTCCTTTTGTCTTCCAGGAGTAAATGCCAATTTTAGCTTAGAATGCTGTAATTTTGAAATATCTGGGGGTTGGGTAAGTAAGGTACCCTCACCCTGTCCCCCAATGCCATGGTCAAAACTGCATTTACTGCACATTTTTAACCATCTGTAAAAATGAGTTTTCGCAAAAATGAACGAAAAAGGGCAGATCTGCATCGTCGATGAGCAAGTTTTGCATGTTTTGAGATGAAGACCACAGTTGACACCTTTCTCGCCTTGAAAACTGGTGTTTCGTGAATTGTAACTTGAAAATTTAAAAACAATGTCCTTTGAAACACAGCCAGTTGACATCTTTGAGATAAGGCCTTCAATTTTGCAATGACAGAGCAGTCAATTCTCTCTCAGTGAAATTGGCCTTTTGAAGACTGTGAAGGATTCTGGTGGTTTGTCATCTTCATTTTGGAGCATCATCCCCGAGTCGGGGAAGGAGGTACTCTGATAGATCCTCTAATACGCACTCCTAAAAAGGAATGATTGGAAAGTTTCCGAAGGAAAACGCATGGCTCCCCGGTGAACCTTGTGTCGGGGAAGGAGGTACTCTGATAGATCCTCTGATACGCACTCCTAAAAAGGAATGATTGGAAAGTTTCCGAAGGAAAACGCATGGCTCCCCGGTGAACCTTGTGTTCCTGGTGGGAAACTGTGGGCACTGCGGTAAAACCAGTCAATTTCCGGAGGAAAACTCGGGGTTCAGTCTTCGCAGATGAATCTGGCAATTTTCCAGAGGAAACTCAGGGTTTCAATAATCCTAGCAATTTTCCAGAGGAAACTCAGGGTTTCAATAATCCCAGCACTTTTCCAGAGGAAACTCAGGGTTTCAATAATCCTAGCAATTTTCCAGAGGAAACTCAGGGTTTCAATAATCCTAGCATTTTTCCAGAGGAAACTCAGGGTTTCAATAATCCTAGCAATTTTCCAGAGGAAACTCAGGGTTTCAATAATCCTAGCAATTATCCAGAGGAAACTCAGGGTTTCAATAATCCTAGCAATTTTCCAGAGGAAACCCAGGGTTTCAATAATCCTAGCAATTTTCCAGAGGAAACTCAGGGTTTCAATAATCCCAGCACTTTTCCAGAGGAAACTCAGGGTTTCAATAATCCTAGCAATTTTCCAGAGGAAACTCAGGGTTTCAATAATCCTAGCAATTTTCCAGAGGAAACTCAGGGTTTCAATGATCCTAGCAATTTTCCAGAGGAAACTCAGGGTTTCAATAATCCTAGCAATTTTCCAGAGGAAACTCGGGGTTTCAATAATCCTAGCAATTTTCCAGAGGAAAACTCAGAAACAGTGAACTTAGCAAGTTTTCAGAGGTAAACTTTGAGCTCTCGGTGAACCCAGAAAGTTTCTGAACGAAAACTCGGAGCTTGCAGGTTGTCAAAGGAAAACCTAGGGTTCCTCAGTGAACCTTGTAACAGAAAAAATTTGTTTTTTTCCATCCACGGATGAAGCTTGAAAGCTACAAAAAGCCTTTTAAGCTGTGAAAAAGGTCAGATCCAAAAGAAATTATCAAACCTTGTTTTGTCGCATCCAGTTGTTGTGAACTTCCAGAATAAAATTCAATTTGAGTCCCGTGCCATTTATAGAACTCATATCCTTTCCAAAAATCTCCAGCCTTGGACGATCGCATTCCCCAAACCCCCCGCCAAGGATTCTCCCCGAGTCCCCCTTGAAGCCCATCAGAGCCGTTACCCCCGCAGTGATTATGGGACACCAGCTTCCTTCTGCCTGAAAAGGGCCGAGAAACCATACAATAAAAACCCTGATTAAAGCTTTAAAAATTGACTGTTACTTCATTGATATCTGGGTGTGTGCATAGGCATTTCATGGCAATTCTAGACTGCACAGCTGCATGCGGCAACAATGGCTACTGAAAAAAGTGTTGGGAGATGGTGTATTTCTATACGCCCTGCAAGAGAGTCATTGCGATTTGGCAGTGAAGGGTTTTATTCAAAACTGTGATCAGTCTGGAGCCGGAGGGATAAAAAATGCGTGCGAGCAAGGATCTTCAACATGGACAGGAATTGTAGGTGTTCAAATGTTTCGTGGGAAGGGTAATTGGGGGTGTGGTCAGGGAATTGCAAACACATGCAAAAATGGCGATGACTGGGATTTTGTCCAAACTTGACTGCAGAATGTGGTGCTTTCATTGGGCTTTGTTTTGATGCGATCTTTTCTTTCAACTGCCTGCATACGAATAGAGAGAGACAAGTGAGGCAACAGTTGAATGGAATGACCCTGCCAATGTGTTTTGCAATTGGGTAGCCGATAGGTGGCGAGGGCAAAGCCCCACTGGTGTTGCCGAACATTCTAATTTGTGATTTTGGTTGTTGCTTTTTGATTTGTAATTTTCGATTTGTAATAATTATCATTGTGAAGATCAAAGCGGTCTGTTCATTTTTAATCATTGATTTTAGCAGATTTATTTAGAGTAGGCATATTGTTTTTCTTTCCTGCTCGATATCTGTGTGTTGATTTTTGTTCGTTTTTAATTTTAACCTTTTTGGAGGAGACCTAGTCACTGGATGATTGCAGAACAGAATCGGTTGATGAAAAAAATCAATGGATTCAAATTCAATCATTAAAAAACTTACATCAAAATCTGAACAATCTTGTGGTCATTGACTTAACTACCAATTACTAATTTTCTTGTCCCACACTAGGATTTCGTGTTACCATGACTCCTTTACAAAGTATCTAGAGTGGACTGATGCACCTTTCGCAACATTCTAGTACAGTCCACTCCAAGACACTTCATAAAGGCAGCCCAGTAGCCCCGAAGGCCGAAACCTTGTCCAGAACAGGGAACTTGTCGAGTTTGTGCCTCATCCGTGAACTGTTTAATTGCCCCGCCTCCCTAGAAATCTTCAAGGAAACCATGCCTTGATGTTTAACGCAGGCTTTCTTCGCACTCCCATCAAATGGGTCCTTTGTGCTTTTGATCAATTATCAACTTCAGTTCAATCAAGGATTGTCATTATTATGTGGGAGCCGGACTGGCTACCGTTGAATTCTGGCAGGAGGACAGATTTGCGGGTAGATTCTGTTTGGGTAGTTTAGGGTGGGAGCCAGATATTTGGCAGGTGGCGGATGTCCTGGAACCGTCATGGGAATGCAGAGATCATCACGACGAAGCTTCTGCTCTCAGGAGGCTTTTTCTGCTTGAGCAACTTGAGTTCCAATCTCCTGTGATGGCTTTCTGAGGAGAGATGGCTCGAGTTGGAATTTGGACGTTCTAGGTCGATTTTCCATCATTATGAACAAACGCACTGCGAAATTTCCAAATTAGGTACATTTCAATTGAGGTTGTTCTCCGCAAGCAAGACAAATCTCTGACCAACTAGCAAAATGTCACGTCGGATGGCATTGTAACAGAATCCCTGACAGATGGGGGACACCTGGGCAACAAACGGTGGATTGGTTTCAAGATTTAGGCTCCCTTAGCGCTTAAAATTTAAGTCGCTTTGTCTGCACTGAATGATCTTGACCCGGCAGAGTGACCTTGTCCCCACGTGTCATCATTCTTCCGAACATTTCCAGATGTTCTGCTAGGTTTGTGATGCCTTCAGACGTGTAGCATGGTAAACATTATTGGATGGGCAGATCCATAGGGCCTGTGCATTGTTGGAGGATATCTTTTTTGGAAAGTCTGGAATTATCGGGGAGTATAGCGGCGACGGAATTTATGTCCGGACGAGAGTTCTCTCCAAGACAACCAACTCTGGCACTGTTAACAAAAATTATTTCAATTGGTAACTGACGCACAATAATAACCAGATTTCTCTTCTATTGAACTAGAGACCTATATTTTTTAAATGTGAAAGCTCTTGGTTAGATTGCAGATTTTTGAGGTCTTTGGTGGAGCGGTGTCTAAACAGCCACTCTTGTGTTTGCTAATGATGCTGTGAAGTCTGTTTAGGAAATCAAGAAAGAAGGCCGCCTCGGAAGGATGAATGCCGAAGAGACTTTGGAAAAGTTGGGACTCTATTTGGATGAGCTGAACAAGCTTAGGGTTCTGAAGCCAGACGTGTCACAGCAGACGACGGATCTCAAGGACGAATGCAGGGATTTCAATGAGAGTAAGATACTTGAACGCTTTTTTGTTGATAAAGGAATATTGCATTTAAGCACCATTCCATGGAAAACCGAGCATCAAAAACTAATCAACATTCGAACTGAGGGGATCTAGCTAAGCCAGAACCAAACACCTTGATCTCTGACAAAGCTGCCCCTCTGCAAAAATCCAGTATGCGTGGCTCACACAAATGATAACAAAAGTAAGTGGTGTGGTTGATCTAATTTTCCAAGAAATCACCGCTTCGTTTCTGTCTGTCCCCCTCTCTCTTACACTTCATCAGTTGCCACAATGACAATTATCACCGCCATCTGGCTTCCTCTCATGTGGCAAATGAAGTGCGAGAGGGAGAGACAGAAACGAAGCTATGATTTCTGGAAAATTTGTTCAGCCATACACTTATTTTTACTTTTAGCTTGCTCCTTTTGTGCGTTCTTCTGTTCGTCTTGAATCAGAAATTGAAAGACGACCTCAAGTGAGGTAAACAATTATTGGTCTTGACATTCTGTGGACTTCCCATTTTATGACTGCCGTTTGATGGTCTCCCATTCATTAGAATTGAATTGAACAAGGCCTTTATTGACTGCAAAACCAAAAGTCTCGTGGGAGGTCAGGGCATCTTTTCGTTGCCGAACAGGACCTCCCAATCAAGAAGGTAAAGCTTATGAAGCAGTAAAAAATGAATGAAAATTTAAGAGATTTAAGGAGAGGGGGGAGAAAAAATGAATAACCATGTGATTTGTTAGTCATTACCCTGTGGCCTGAGTCATGTTTCATTGTCCACCTTGGACGATGGCGCTCAAGATTTGTATGTCCTTTATTGGGCCGAGATTATATTGCCAGCATCGTCTTGTTGTCTAATGGTAGTTAAATGGAGAGGTGCCTTTGTCACTTCCATAAAAAAAAACATTTAAAAATAGCTTCACTCACTTCTTGAGATCGAATTCGTCGGCCACATTGTCATCATCAGTTAGACTGAACTGAACTCACAGAAATTAGATGACTTGACGCTATTTCAGATCTCCCCGAATCAATTTGAGGCGTGACGTTTCAGCAGAGGTATCGCATCCTCGCTGACGAACGACTCGTGAGGGTGCGATACCCCCGAAACATCATGCTTCAAATTGATTTGGAGATCCAAATGGCATCAAGTTCAAGTTAGTCGTTTAAGGGGGGGCGGGGGATCAGAAAATGTGAAAAAACTTAATTTTTGGTCTTTGTTCACATTGGCACCACAAAATAGTCCGTTTCTTGCTAATTCCAATGATATAATTACCATTGCTGTAGCTTTATTGGTTGAAGAGCTATCGCGATTCCCACGTGATACTTTATTCGCGTGACAGTATATTTCTCATTTACTTTGAAAAATCCACTAAATTCAAGGCACGTTTTAACCGCTTTCGTTTTTCCAGGTATTTTTGAACTTCCGCTTGCTTTTTTCAGAACCAGAAGTGCTTGAGAGGTAAAATTTTGCACACTTGACGAAAAAAGTGTTTTTTTTGACTGATGAAGTCAGAAATGCATTTTTTGGCTCAAAATCTAACTTGTGCATGTGCTTCTCATTTTACATGCTCGCTAGTTACATAACTGCTGTTTCCGAGTGTTTTTATCCACTTTTCAAGTCAAATGTTGAAAAACTGGCTTCATCAGTCAAAAAGTAAGTCTTTTTGGGCAACTTTGGTGAAAACCAGATCACGAGATGTCTTGCGATTTTCCCACAGCATGCGCGAAAAGTTTTGCACTCTTTTGACCAGTTATTTGTGAATAACTTGGGAACCACTTGAGGTAGGGTACCAAAATTTAGTGAATAAACTGCCGACCATGATGCTCAACTGTGTGTCAAATTTAAACCAAATCGGTCCATAAACATCTAAGTTGGTATTTTGACCCCCCGCCCCCCCCCTTAATTTCTGCAGGCATGCAATCTCCATGTTTCCACACTTTGCAACTGAACTGAACTCCTCGTAGCAGACGAAATCACAGATTGGGTTAAGTCAATATCCAGAAAAGTGCAGGGATTGAATGCTGCAGTTTTGATGGTTTCTTCAGTTGGTGACTGAGGAGGGGGAAAGTCAACTTGTTGGAAAGGAAAAGGGAATGCCAGACCAGGGTTTTTAGGCAGGCTCCATCTTTATGGTTGATGGAGTTATCTTAATACTCGATGGTGTCCCTTTAGCATCTGGTGCATATCATAGGTGAATTTGCTAGAAGGATGGCTTCATTCAAACTAGGTGTTTGTTCTCTGTGTCACTTACAGAAATTGCATCGTTTGCTGAAATGGCAGAGGGCCTGGTGCAACAGTTGGTAGAGCTGTCGGAAGAGGTTGAAAAGGAGAAGATGAAGACTATCGGTGCAAAGAGCATGATTCAACAGATTTCAAAACAACGTGAAACCAGCCAGCAACAACTGCAGGTGGGTGGGGGGTGGGATGGGATGGGACGGGGATTGGAGTATTGGAGGATGACACCATCAAACATCGATTTTGCTTTTAAGGATGGTGGGTGTCAAGATGCTACCTTTCGTGTTTCCAAATTGATTTTATTCAAATTTGGTGCACAATTTGGACCCATCGCCATCATGTAGTTCTTCCGTGCAAAGTTGCATTGTTCTAGGTCAAGTGGTTTTTTGAGCTTTGGTGACATGACCAAAAACGTTGACGCAATTTTAGTGTGTTTGTCGAGGTTTTTGTCAACTCTCTTCGTGGAACCATTCTGCACTTTGCTATAAATTCATTGCGAATTGATATGTCTAAAAAATATGAACTGCAATGGTCAAGTACAGCAAAGTTGCACGAGGAAAGCCAGGCGTATGGCCGGACAATATCAGGCCTGCCTGTATTAATCCTGAAGCCCCACGATTGGAACTGGTTGATCTTCCGTTGTTCGATTGTTGACAAGCTGAGGTTCAAATTCCGTGACGTGATTTACGTTTCACGTTTCCTCTTTTCTCAATCCAATCAAAGCTAACCAAACCTGACCTAACCCCTACCCTTAACCCCTTCAACTCCATGACGCCAATATTGGCGTTTTCTCACTTTGTGTCCAAAGAGACAGCACAAGAAAAGATTCAAGTGTCCAATACGCCATGACACCAATAGTGGTGTGATCTGCTCATGTGGCCAAAACGTCACAAGGGAAAAATGAAAAGGATACCCAAACGCCAGATTTTTAAAGTGTCCAAACCGCCATAACGCCAATAGTGGTGTCCTCCAAAATAGTACCGGGTGTCGAGCATTTCTCAAAGAAAAACTCCAGTCTTGCAATTTTTGGCACACTTCACACACATGAAATTGCAATAACTAACCCCCTTGGAGCCATCACTAATTGCCCGATTTTTTAAACCAAGCCCATCTTTTATGCTGTGGATTCTTTTATTTTGAATGCGAAATTGCATTAAAATTAAAATAAAAAAAAATAATCTGCAGCCCAAAAGATGGAATTCATTTAAAAAATCGGCACAATATATTCCAGAAACCCATGCCTCAGAATGTTGAATATAATTTGAGAAAAGAGAAAACTCAGCAACAAAAATGCGAACACTGCAAACTAATTCTGAAGAAAAATAACAGTTCCTATAGTTGTTGGTGTGATAGGAATAAAAATGTTGACGGGAATGCAGTCCTTGTGGGGCAGCCGCTACAAGTTACTTTGCCATCCAGGCCTTTTTTCAGTTCTCAGGCATTCACGCAATGGTTCCTTCCAACAACAAATCAACTAGATGTTGTATGAAAAAAAAAGATTTCTGGGAATGCGCAAAAAAATTCAACCAAGAGAGACCAGATTTTCGAATCACCTTGTCTCAATTTCTGCTCTCTTTCTCTCTCAGACTCTCTCCAGAGAGGAAAAAAGCGTGTCCAAAACGCCAGATTTGAAATCCCATGTTAATTTCCCATTTAACAACGCCAATATTGGCGTCATTCTCTCAACTGCGTGTAGAATGAGAACGGGTGGGGCTAGGAGAAAACCGAAAAGAGTGTCAGAACCGCCAGGTCGAGCCCGATCTAAAGAGGTGAAAACACCAGATCTGGGACTTACCATTGAAATTATATGGAGGTTGATCCACTATTGGCGTCATGGCGCTTTGGCCTTTTTTTCAGTATCGCCATATGTGGTGTCATGGCGATTTGGACATTTCTGCTCAGACTGCTGCTGGAGGTTTCAGCCCATCTCTCTAAATCACCAATAGTGGCGTTATGGCGTTTTGGACAGCAAAAATATTTTCATGTCTGGAGTCGAAGGGGTTAATGCTTATTGCTTGTGTTGACAACCTAATGATTGGTGTCCATCTGATGCTTGTTGTCTACCTATTGCTTGCTATCCGCCTATAAGGCCCAAAACCATCCCCAAAATTTCCATATCCACATGTAACCCACGCCATGTCAACGTGCACGGCAGTCATATATTGAAAATAATTTCTCCAAGTATGGATTTGAATAATCATACCGATAGCATACTTACTGGCTTTCATTCCGTTCTCCTCATTTCAGTCCCTGATTCTGGAACAGCAGATGGAGTTGGAACGGCTTCGTCTCTACTACCAATCTCTTCAGCAGACGGAAACTGAACTTAGAGAACTGTTTGAACAGATCACTGTCAACCAGTGAAGAAAAGGGAACAGAAGGGTGATCAAATCTCCCATGCATCACTGCTCACTTGTCCTGACTTGTTTTGATCTTACTGCAGTGTGTGTTATCCAACACATTTTTTTACATTTTATTGCATCTTAATCTTGTATGCCAGTTTTTTTTTTTTTTTTACTATTGAACACGTCTCATCTGTGATTTTTTCACTAGTCATTTTTATGGTATTTTTAATTGCCCACTTTGGGCTTGGAATGCAATCTTTTTTTTTTTTTTTTTTTTTTTGTATCGT
>JASGXE010003805.1:0-25733 GCA_030068105.1 Sinentomon sp. SZTP_YWyxl
TTCCCATTGCCACCCACACTTCCACCTTATTTCCCATTGCCAACAATAAATAACCTTTAAGTCTTCTATGATGCCATATGGCATCACAAATTTCAACCCGAAAGTCGTCTCGCTGTTTGGTTAAATCATGTCGATTTTTTTTTTTTGGATTGACACCCCACTTTGACATCTTGTCCAAAACGTTGCCAAATTGTGCCACTGAGTGTCAACTGTAACCCTGTCAGATTGACATGCGAACAGCGGGCTTATTTGGGGTGAATTTTGCTGTTTTTTGCACGCCTGCTGCTCCGAAATGGTTGGTCCTGTCTATGATGCCATTTGGCATCATAAAGGATCGATATTTGCGCGGGAAAAAAGTGTCCTAGGCCAAATTTCGCCTGGGGGGGCATGTCACTCCAAGCCCTGCCGGGCGGCTGGAGATATCGAAAAAATAGGCCGGATTCCACCCGCCGGATTCCACCCTTAGGGTGGAATCCGGCCTATTTTTTCGATATCTCCAGCCGGTTTCTCAAAAAATGGCAGTTTGGAAATCCCTACTCGAGATAGAGGGACCATGCAAAAATGGCGGGAAAAGTTCAAAGTCAAAAACAGAGGGTATGCCGACAAAAGAAACAATAATAATATCAATGGATAAATGTGCGTTTATCTCGAAAACTTTTTTTCATTCCTTTGACGGCGCCGCCAGACGGCATCTGATGACATTTTTCATCAGATTTCTGGGAAGTTGTTGGCGGAAGTGTAAAGATGGATAGTCGGCAATTAGCGCCTTGATTGACAGGTCGGCTTCGCTGTGACACGCCGACAAAGGAGACCGCCTCTCATCATTTTTTACGATTTCGGTTGTACAACTCCGATTCTCAGAATGAAGACTTTGTACAGGTCTTTGCAAATTACGTGTCATCGGAAGTAAACATGCCTTCAAAGGAGTTGTTCCAAACACTTCAAAAATTGAATATGAGGCTGCAGAAGCAGACAGACTTGAAAAGTTATGATGCCATATGGCATCATAGACGAGATAAGTCTACAAAATGGGCAGATGACTAAAAGGATAAACAAAGACAAACTGGCCGCTAACCGTTCGTAATAACTTGGAAATGGCAACATTTCACGCCTGCCAACGTGGGGCTTTGTAAGCAAAAGTTCAAACAGATCTCCTTCAGTGCTGCTCTGAGACTGGAGACCGAAGCTGAGTGTTAGTGGGTGTGGGATAGGCAGCCGAAGTTGTGTGTTAGCAGCTGTGGGGTAATGCGGCTGATGCTGAATGTCCGCACGTGTTGAGGGCAGGAAGCGGAAGCTGAATGTGAGCGCCTATGATGCATGCGGCCGAAGTTGGGTGTTGGCAGCTGTGGGGTAGGCGGCCGAAGTTGTGCGAAGTTGTGTTTAGCAGCTGAGGGATAGGCGGCCGAATTGTGTGTTAGCAGCTGTGGGGTAGGCGGCCGAAGTTGTGTGTTAGCAGCTGTGGGGTATGCGGCCGAAGTTGTGTGTTAGCACCTGTGGGGTAATGCGGCTGAAGCTGAATGTCCGCACGT
Source organism: Sinentomon sp. SZTP_YWyxl (assembly GCA_030068105.1). Lineage (NCBI taxonomy): Eukaryota > Metazoa > Arthropoda > Protura > Sinentomata > Sinentomidae > Sinentomon > Sinentomon sp. SZTP_YWyxl. The sequence continues at coordinate 1,530 of JASGXE010003805.1, forward strand.
GTTGGGGGTAGGCAGCGGAAGCTGAATGTTAGCGTCTATGATGCATGCGGCCGAAGTTAATTGTTAGCAGCTGTGGGGTAAGCGGCCGAAGTTGTGCAAAGTTGTGTGTTAGCGGCTGAGGGGTAGGCGGCCGAAGTTGTGTGTTAACAGCTGTGGGGTATGCGACCGAAGTTGTGTGTTAGCAGCTGTGGGGTTGGCGGCCGAAGTTGTGTTAGCAGCTGTGGGGTAGGCGGCCGAAGTTGTGTGTAAGCAGCTGTGGGGTAGGCGGCCGAAGTTCTGTGTTAGCAGCTGAGGGGTGGGCGGCCGAAGTTGTGTGTTAGCAGCTGTTGGGTAGGCGGCTGAAGTTGTGTGTTGCAGCTGAGGGGTAGGCAGCCGAAGTTGTGTGTTAGCAGCTGTGGGGTAGGCGGCCGAAGTTGTGTGTTAGCAGATGTGGGGTAGGCGGCCGAAGTTGTGTGTTAGCAGCTGTGGGGTAGGCGGCCGAAGTTGTGTGTTAGCAGATGTGGGGTAGGCGGCCGAAGTTGTGTGTTAGCAGCTGAGGGGTAGGCGGCCGAAGTTGTGTGTTAGCAGCTGTGGGGTAGGCGCCGAAGTTGTGTGTTAGCAGCTGTGGGGTAGGCGGCTGAAGTTGAGTGTTAACAGCTGAGGGGTAGGCAGCCGAAGTTGAGTGTTAGCAGCTGTGGGGTAGGAGGCCGAAGTTGAGTGTTTGCAGGTAAGGGACAAGGAGCCGGAGCTGAGTTTCAGAGGCTGTGGTGTATGCGGCCGAGGTTGAGTGTGAGTGGCTGTGGGGAATGCAGACGGTGATGTTTTACCTGAAGAGAGTTTCTGTTGCAACCATTCATGAGAGGGCAACAGTAACTGGACTAGACCATTGATTATTTCATTTCAGATATTCAATCGCAATTCCCGGTTGCAACTTCCAATCATTTATGCACATTGGAATGTTTTTTCTGTATTTTTTTTAGGATGTATTGGTACGGTGCAAATTTGAGAAGAAATTTGGCACCTGCACAAGCAACAACTGCACTGTACACAATCGCAAAGCAGATCCGAACAAAACCAGCTCCATCAATGAAGCGGTAGTTTGAACCACATTTTTTATGATCATTCGAATGGGTCGTTTGGCACCAGGATGTTCTGCCGAATGTGGATGGATCTCCTGTCAGCTGATCGGGTGAGAGCGGATGGGATGAGAGCAGAGAAGGAACTTGGAACAGCCTTCACGTCCTAAAAATATCAGAAATATCTGGTTAAATGGCAAGAAATTTTTAAACACCATGGAGCTGGCTACAACATGAAACAAAAGTCATGTCGGACAGTATCCCACGAATTGTGAAATGTGGGCAAATTGCGACAACAAATGATGACATACCTAACTTAAATGAAGTTGCCTTGTTTTTTATTCCATATTTTTTATTCCAGAATATTCTATTATTGCTTGGGATTCGGGTTCGGACAAAAGAATTTTTGTTAATCTCTTATAAAGTTGGAGGATGTACAAAATCTTATTCATATGGGTATCCGTTTTGCTTCGTTGAAATATTCATTTATTTATTTATTTATTTTATGCATTTATGGACTTATTTTTTTTATTCTTTACATTCCTCATCAAAAGTCTTCAACTGTAGGAGTTCATAATAACTCAGGCGCCATTTGAGAATCAATGGCAGCATGCGCCGCAAAACATCATGACACTCGTGTGAGGCGTGAAGAAGTTGCACCAAGCCCTGTTGAAATTAGATGGCCCCTGAAAAAGCAAGTCCGTTAAAATATTGCCTATGTCCGAGGACTTTTGATTAGATCCGTATAAGATTTCACCATACCATGTACAATAAAAGAGTCTTTGCATTGCTGTAAATTGGCGATCTTCCTGGAATGGGCAGGATTTGTCGTTGAAATAAGAATGTGCATGGTAAAGCCACTGGAATGGCGGGCTTCCCCCCCCAAAAAAAAAAGAGTTTGAGGGAGCTACCTGCATTTCGCTCGATCACAGCGTCATCCTGGTTGCCAATCTAAAGTCTCTTTTGGCGGCACGGAATAAAGTAAGTGCCTGAAGAGTTGTTCCGGTGTGGTGTGTTTGTCCAGTCCACAAAAGTGCATTTTGTGATATCTTATCATTGTTCTTAGCGCTGTATTTCCAAATGTTACGATATGACGTCTTGATGCCAATTGGAAACGGTGGCCTTAGGAATATTTCTTGCATGCCACGTCAATCTAGCAGGGAGACATACACACTGCAATGTGAGAGAGGTGTTACAAAACGGAATAATGCAGGTCAAAATGATCCGTTTCGATCTGATTCTTTAGAAGTGAGGTCGAGATGTAAAGTTGAAGAATGTGTGTAGGTCCAATGTCCAGTGACGTTGTGTAAACGGGATGCGGCAGAAACCATCACTGTCGGTAATTACATGAATAGAGGCTATTTTTGGATCGACAGTAGATTCGGAGAAGATGTTTCGGCCCCTGACCTGGAGCTTTTTTCGAGTCAGACTTCGGACCAGGGGCAGAAACGTCTTCTCAGAATCTACTCCGTTGTTCCAAAAATGGTATCTTTTCAGGTATTACAGTATTTGTTAAATGGATCGTGGCGTCGGACAAAATTTAATGACAGAAACCAACCATGTCGGGCTGTTGAACGATTGCATTGTCGAAGCTTCGCTGGACAAACTCGTGCATGTTTTCACCAAGTAGAAGACTCATCTGCGAACCTTCATGCAACCAATTCACATTACTGGAACTTTTCCGATGCACAACTGTTCTTGTATTATTTTATAGATTTTATTTTATTAGTTTTTTATTTTATTATTAGATAAATTAAATTACCAATATAAATAAAATTGGGTATTTAAATTAGGTTTTAATTGATGTCAATTGGGTATTTTAATACCAATTTAAATAAAATTGGGCATTTAAGTTTTTTTTGTTTATTATCCTATTTTTATTGAAAGTCGGTTGTAATTGGATGAAGTTCTGTCAGTTGAGCTTATATTTTTACCCTAGATTCGATCGCATAATTTTTATGGACTTTTTTACACAATTTTTTAACAGCTGGTTTTCGTATTAAAATGCTCAAAACTTTTAATCTCGAGGCGTTTTTTGAAAAAAAAAATATGACTTCTTTCTCACAGGAATGCGACTATCTTTGTCTTTGGTAATATTTTTGTCCGACCTGATGGGTTGTTTTTTTGTAACATGCTGCAGTTGGTTGTGTAGAAACCTGTCTTGAGATGAACCCAGACATATACAGTTTCTCCCAGTTGCAAGTTTGTGTTACATGTTTACATGTTACATGTATAAAATTGCACTACAACTCAGTTTGTGAAGAAGAGGGAGAAAGCAAACCGAACTTCGGAGCTGTCACGATGTCTCAGAAATGTCAGAGGTCCAACGAGAGATTCATGGGTCGATTCCCCCTTGAAGGCATAGACCAGGAAGGAGTCACAGGTACGGAAGGGAGGTTAGGTTGCATTAGGTTAGCTTAAATTCCATCTAACCCAAAAAAAAAAAACTGCATACTGGTCTCATTGAACACGAGACCTGTCATAAATTCTCGTTGGGTTTGTAAATGTAGGTCGTTGGGTTTTGTAAGTGCGTCGTTGGGTTTTGAAAATGTGCATCGTTGGGTTTTGTAAGTGCATTGATGGGTTTTGGAAACGTGTATCGTTGATATTTGGAAATGTGCATCGTTGGAATTTGAAAATGTGCATCGATGTGTTTTGTAAGTGTGCATCGTTGGATTTTGTAAATGTGCATCGTTTGGTTTTTGTAAATGTGTCGTTGGGTTTTTTAAATGTGCATCGTTCGGTTTTGTAAATGTGAGTCGTTGGGTCTGTAAGTGTGCATTGTTAGGTTTTGTAAATGCGTGCCATTGGATTTTATATTTGTGCATCGTTGGGATTTGTAAATATGCATCGTTGGGTTTTTTAAACGTGCGTCGTTGGGTTTTGTAAATGTTTATCGTTGGGATTTTGAAATGTGCATCGCTGGAGTTTGTAAATGTGTATCATTGGGTTTTGTAAATGTGCATAGTTGGACTTTGTAAATGGGCATCATTGGGTTTTGAAACGTGCATTGTTGGGTTTTGTAAATGTGCATCATTAGGTTTTGTAAATGTGATCGTTGCGTTAAATGTATGTGCATCCCGGAAATCCCAGTTCTTGATACAGTTTTCTATTTCCGTGGCTATGATTTACGATGATGCCACTCTCTTTCGTTTCCATCCAACACTCATGAACTTAAGCCCTGCATCTCTTCTCATCTTTACAACTTTCAACCAATAGGCCTGGGCAGGTGAACTGGATTCACTCGGGTCTAATGTGCATTGAATGAAGTTGCTTACGATCCAAGTTAAAATCGAATCACATTTTCTGTAAATTGACAAAAATGACCAGGTTGCATGCAGATATCAAAATATCATGCGGAATATTAACTCATTTGGCCTTAACTTGAACACACATTGGGAACTTTCATATCTAGCTAACAACCACGCCTATTCTTCTGTAGCACGATTGTTTAGGTAGTTCCCGTTAACAACGGAAAGATATTTGGAAATTCGTTCCGACTAAAATCATGCCCATCGACGGTATGTGCAGTGGCGGTGGAATTAATGTAACCATACATGTAAAAAATTGTGACGTGTATTGGTACAATAATTCTGCCGCTTCTGTACACTTTTGAGAGCATTCCAGCATGCATGGAACAGAGTTTTGAATGTCGCAACTAACAGATTTGCAAAGATCTTCCATCCTACTATTCCAGTCTGGAGTTGTAACATGTGACGTTGCTGTGGAAGCTGGGCCTGGGGTTGAAATGCAGTTGAGTTATCACCCAGAAGAATTAATTCGTTTCACCCGAAAGTCTGGTTTGGTCCAATTTAGGCTACCTTTGAAGAAGAACAAGACGTGTTACAAAAGTCTTACAGCGCTTCCGTCTAGAGCAGAAATGGCCGAGGAAAAACCTGACAATTTCGCTGCTTTAACGTCGCCTGATGCCTTGGAAATGTGGAATCATTGCTCGTGGGTGCCCTGTAAAAGATTCACCACTGCTTGCCCTGAGTTTGGTTAAGAGCAGCTACAACATGCCGTTAACTGTAAGTGTTCCGGTGGCCTGTAAAATCCCCAAAAGTGCTCGTAACGAGCCGCGACGTTCATACGAATATTCTTGCCGTTGGTTGACCAACTGGAGCCCACAAAATTTTGTAAAAAAATGGAATTCTGCAGCAATTATTGGATTCCCTGATGGAGACTTTACACCCATTGAGCAAAGTTTTACAGTAACGCCACTGAATAATGATAGAAGACGAAGTAAATTACTTCCAGAAACGAAGACCTTCAGGAAAAACAAAGAAACTTTTAGACATTTCTTTGACGATTGTACCTTTAGGAAGCCCGACGTAGAATTCGAATTTGCATCAACAATTCGTAACGGTTCAAATGGTGCATCGTTATTTTTATTGTTTCGTTGCCGCAATATTGAAAGTGGCAAAAAAGCATGGCAAATCTCAAATTTGACTCTTTATGAAACTTTGAATAATAATGAACCTTTGATGTGTGAAACCGCAGTGCGTTGCAGAACCAAGCGTTTTTGCCGCCTTTTGCCCGATGCAATTCATAAACAAAAACTGATATGCCTATTTTGTTCTGTGCTTAGGTGTCCACTTAAAATTCCGCAGTTGGACCTAAATTTGATCCGATCGAAGTAATTCCCTCTCATGCTGGGCGCAGTCGAATAAGGTGGAAATTCTGGTGGTGTACAGCACAAGGTTGCTGGTGTTGCTGCCTCAAGGATGGGAAGCATACAAGTCCATCCCTCTGGTGTACCAGACGTTGCAGCACCGTTGGTCCATTCAGAGGAGGCAAAATCAAAAGTTGCCATCATGAATAAAGGTGGCGACACCGCTGAAAAAACTTGGAGGAACGGCAGCGTTTTGACTGATGTTAACGAGGGGCATGTTGATTCTGTTGAATTTGCTGCCGTTAAAGAGCAAAATGGTCCCTTTGCCGTTGAAGTGGATATTCCGACGGAGCAAAGTGGTCCTGATGTTCTCTCTGATGATGACTTTGAATCAGCTGAGTCAGGTTGGTGGCGACTTTACCATGGCGACTTTATCCGATCACTTTTTGAGTTATTACCCTCACTAGGTTTATTTCTTAAATAACTTAATGACAAAACTTTATCATCTCCACATCGGCAAGTTGAGCTAAGTTTCAGTCACATCACATGTCCGGTATCAAGACCGGTCGTGTGCACCAAAGCCACTAACCCTAACCCTAAGCTTGAAAAAAAGTCAATTCCATGTTCAGATGCACATTTCTCAACGAAAAAGGGATAATCTTGTGCATAGAAATCAAATTTTCCAACATACTTCTTTCGTAAAATTTTTAAGCATAGAACTCTGTTGGAAAATTTGATTTCTATATGCAACAGTATTCCTTTTCCATCGCTGAGAAAGGTGCATCTGAACATGAAATTGACTTTTTTCAAGCTCAGGGTTAGGGTTAGTGGCTTTGGTGCATACGGCTGGAAGCGGATACAAGATGCCGCAGAAACGTTGGCTTGACTCGCCGATATGGATATTTACCCTTCGTTTACTAAGGTGTGGCCCAGTGGACCACAAAATGACTTCCCAGACTATACCTTGGAAAATGAGGTGTCACCAAGCTGGCCCATCTAAGTATTCCTCGCACATGGATCTAGGAAGCTGGAGATGCAGTGGGCAGTCAGCTTTGAAGACGTGGGCGTGAGTCACAGACAAATGGTCCATTGTACCAGCCCTTTGTAAACAGTGGAACCATCAATTTTCAAAACTTACATCAGACTTTTTAGATGTCTGACCAAAACAGATCGACACTCCCAACAATGTGCAAGGGAGAACATTGGAGCGTGATTGCAATCTCTCCATAGCTCATTGTGGCAAGTGGCTATCTGTTTTGGACAGATGGATCTGATCCATTCTGACGCGTCTCAAGGGGAGGTTTTTTTATCTGGCCTTTACGCTGGGTCTTCCCCCTTCCTCCGCAAGTGACACCATATGAGACTGAGAAATGCTGGATTTACAAATCAACAAAAATTGATTTGTCCTACTTTATCCAACTAGATTTGCATTTTCCGTTAAAAATTCCAGATGCCGCTTCTGAAACTGATTCGGAGGAGTCACTTCCGGCAAGCTCTTCAGGTGCACTGGACCTGGCTCCTCCTCATGCTGATGGTCTGCCGGATGATGATGATGATGGTAAAATGCAGGCCACATGCACCAGTGCATCAGATTCATCAAGTGGCCACGAAGCAAACGATCCAGAGTCAGTTTCCGATGAAACACATAAGTGCAGGCCTTCAGATCAGGAGGACGATGCTGTTTTCGTTTGTGGCGATAGTGGCAGGTTGCGAAATGATAGCGGGCAGGATCACATGGAAACTGGAGCCTCGGAACATACCGTGGTAAGCCTATACAATTCACTGATGCCATTTGGGTCTCGTAGTCGATCAGGGTGTCTAGAGACCTGGAAAACTTGTCAGGAAAATCAGGGAATTTGTGAAAGTTCTCTGTGAAGTCAGGGAATATTTTTGAAATTTCTCTTTTTCTAGCAAGTAAAGTCTCTGTTAATTTAGGACAGGGCTTGACTGGATTTCTTCATCTTCTTTGTCTTGTTGTGATAGGTTAGGCCACACTTGGGACATATCAAACAAAGCCATGTTGTGGGCCTTGTTTTTCCAGGTTCTTTTTGAAAACATTTTTCTGGCCATTGAATAGGCTGAGAGATTGAGGACAATGAGAACTCAAAATTTCTGGACTTTTTTGGAATTCCCATCTGGAAAACTTGGAAAATTCAAGGAAAATGGTCTCTTGTCAGGCTGCAGATACCCTGTCAGCCTCGGGACTTTTTTACTTTAATTGGGATTCATAACACTTCCACCGAACTGACAGAACCCTTTTTCAGCCCTTTGCTTTGGAGAATCTGCTCGCCCAAATGTTTTTTGCATGAGAAAGTTGCATCTTGCTTGCGCCTTTTGTCAGTTCCATCAAGTTGGAAGCAGTTGGGTTCGTCATCCCTGCACTGTGATACTGGGCAAAGGCAGCAATTTTGTGCTGTTCTGACCGGGCCAACCTAACCTAACCCCTATCCGCACTGCCCATTTTGCTTGTCATCAACCACCTGCTTGGTATCCATCCACCAATTGCTGTACACTGATAAGGCCCAGAATACAACCCCGAAATGTTTACACATCCACACGTTTCTGATAAAAAGGCCGACATTTTTTTCTCTGGTTGACCCCACTCTCCTCTTCATTGTCATGACTTCTGGAGCAGATCCTCACCCCATTGCATTTTGGTGCAGCAACAAGTTTTGCATGGCTCTTTTTGTTGAAAGGGAATTGTTGCATTTAAGCATCATTCCACGGAAAAACCAACACCAGAAACAAATCAACATTCGAATGAGGAGTTCAAGTTGAACCAGGACCAGATACCACGATCTCTGACAAAGCTGCCCCTCTGCAAAAAAGCCAGTTTGTGCAGCTCAAGCAAATAATGACAAAAGTAAGTGGTACGGTTGATCACATTTTCCAGAAATCACAGTTCAGGGTTGCCAGCGACCTGGAATACCTGGAAAACCTGGAAAAGTTAGGGATTTCAAGGGCTTTTGCTGCCAAAACTAGAAAAGTCAGGGAAACTGAAATGCCAAAAGGGAATTTTTCAGTCAAATTCCTCAGTTTGAGCCTCCGTTTTGGAAAATTCGAGCCAATTTTTGTCAAAAATGCTTTTTGCTTCTTTTTCAAAATGAACGGTTTTCATCAAGCTGGAATTTTTGGCATTCTATCAGGAAAATTCTGAAAATTGACAGTTTTATGAGACATCGGGCCAGAAAAGGGCCTGGAATTTCCTGACAGCGGACCGGGAAAAGTCAGGGAATTGAGATCTAGGAAATGGCTGGCAACCCTGTAGTTTCAATTCTGTCTGTCCCCCTCACACTTCATCAGTTGCCGCATTGCTCTCTGTTCGTGAAATGACAAGACACATTCTCTTGCCTCTTTTTCCAGTCACGTTGGCCCTGCAGGTATGAGCGGAGACATGGGATCTGTTTGAACAGTTCTTGCAGGTTTCTCCACGAAAAGATTGCTCCCGCACCACGGACACCTGCTGTTGAACGCCAATCAAAGAGCATCCACGAAAGCGGAAGCTCATCCGGATTTGGGAATGGTATAGTTCCCGCATCAGTTGGATCTGTATCGCGAGACGATGTGGTGTCGCAACGTGGACCTCATCGCTGTGGTGACACCTCATCCAGTGTGGGTAGCACTTCTAGTGTTAGCACTAGGGTTAGTTGCAAGTTACACTATTGTGTTAGCAGCACATGCATCACGAACGGAACTGTCAAAATTAAAAATAATGAAAAAACATCTTGTGGCTGATATTAATTTCATTCGCATGCAGTTTTAATGTGTGATTTTAAGAAGCCAGACATGTTGCAGCTGGCGAGACCTCATTTGTTTTCAACTAATGGAACGGTTAGCGGGCGAAAGATGTTTAATCATTGTGGCTGCTATTTCGCTTACTTGGCAATGGTGTCTGCAAACATATGTCGAAAGACCAGGTTTTCAAGTTATTAGTGGGCCTGTTGCGAAATGCTGAATGTCTGAAGTGTTGCGAAATTATTTTCTAAAATCGGATGCTATTGTAAGATCCTTTTTGCCTCTTTTCCAGAGAATGCGTGAATGGATTTGAAGAAATCTGGGAGAGAGCTTTTCAACGGAACAATGGTTTAAAAAATGGTGTTACTCAATGAAGAAGTGAAAAGCTTCATTTTCGCCATTCCACTTTCGAATTACAGGAAGTTCGTGAAAATGCTTCGAATGCAATTATATTTCGCAGACGAAGTTGAATAGCTTCATCGGTGTTATTTTTTCTGTTTTCTTTTTCTCCATTTGGTGTGTATTTTTGGAACCAGATTCTGCCGCATGTCAGAATATGTTTTTAAAATCACAGACAATTTTTTACACATTGCCTGAAAAATTAAATAAAAAAACAAGGTTTGAAAAAAATTGTGTTGGCAGCATTTTCACGAACTTGCTGTCCTTTAAAGGGGGGGGGGCAACCCAAAATTACTAACTTCGGTGTTTATTATTCGATTGCAGCCAAATTTTGCACACATTTGGTGTTTGGTGAAGGAAGTTTGTGTGTAAAATTTCAGCTCTGTATCTTAAGTGGTTCCAGAGTTATTCATGTTTTAGTAAAAATAATTACGCGGAACTTTGTCAAAAAATTTTCAATTTTGGGTTGGCCCCCCCCCCTTAAGTACCTGGTCGAATTTCGGTGCAGCTGGAACTGGTTATTCAAAGTCTGGCACCTGGGAAAAAACTGAAGCAATCTGGAGTCGAAATGTCATTTTTTGCCAAAAACAATCTTTGATCACCTCAACGCAATTTTGCATCAGACGAACAATTTCCACATTCCACTTGCAACTCTCTCACCCCGCATTCCGAGTCTAATTTGATGTCTGAAAAACCAGTTGTACATTTTGCATTTCATTTCAACTCATTTCGGCTGTCCTTTAGTAATGATGCAAAAAACGAAAAAAAAAAAAAAACATCGCAAAAACCCAAACATCGCACGCTTCTGCTCTGTCATCCAAAATCACCAACACAGTAAACAGGTGGCAAATCCGACGCCAATTCATCGACTGTGCGACAGGCACCACGTCACCCTTTGAATGCAATTACCTCGCATTTTATTTTCATTGGTTTCTTGTTTTCATTGCTTCGCTTACGAAAAATCTGAGCGAACCACATGACACTGACTTCCAGGAAAAGCTGATTTTCATGCCGAATAGTTCTCCATACACCCAATCCCCTCCCGAGCACACTACCGAAATATATTGAGAGCCAAGAAACGATTAGCTGGTTCCATTCGAAACACCTTGCTTCTTGTGCGTTTGGGTCGCGGGTTGGTTGAAAGAGCGAGAAATCCCAGCCATACCGGAGTTCAGCATTCTATTGATTAAACTGCAGACTCCTCTGCACTGTGAGCAATAACATGGTGTTTTGGGATTTCCATTTTTCTTGACAGATTCTAAAATCGGGATACAACCCCAAATATTGTGCATTGTGTCCATGGGTTTTTTTTGTTCTTAACTGGGTACGAAAAGGTTAAATGTTGTGACCGCATAAATTGTCACAACATTGTCACAGCACACTTTTGTCACTACATTCTGACTGTCACGTACAAACATTTGTCACAACATCATGCAAACATTTGTCACAACATTCTTACATACTAACATTGTTGCTACATAATTTCCACAATCATTGTCACACACAACATATTTTTCTGATGTAAAATGGCTGTAAGGACAACGTTAAACCGTTGCATTCCCGTTTCTCCTCCCACTTCCATCTGTTGTCGTTTCTCAAAAGTCTCTACACAACACCGGCTGCAAGTGTAAATTTCAATCTCTTCAGTATGATGGTTTCATCACGATTCAACATGCTGTTGAGAGGAAAGCGTTGAATTTGCCATGCAAGAGCTCGAAAGAAGTTTAGAGATTGACAAATTTTCTGTATGCATTTTATTTTCTTTTTTCTTTTTTTAAGGACACCAACTCCACCAACATTGAAGATCCTGATGCAGTTGTGTCCTTGAAGGAGCTGTGTGCCTTATATCTTGTTGGAATGTGTACCAATGACCACTGCCCACTGCGTCACGTTGATGTCCTTAACGATAAGGTTTGTGTGATGTTCATCATGATAGGCGTATAAAGTCCTTTCACTGTGAGTTGGCGTCGCGCCAAAATTTGTTCAGGGATGCCCGACTTGAAAATGTTGCAGATTTGAAAATATGAAATGCGACGAAGAAAAATACTAACCTGTTGCAGTTCAGCGAACGATCAATCGGGTTCTATGAGCTCAGATACTGAACTCCCAGCTTATCAATCACCAAACTCAGATGCCAACTTGGAGTGAAAGGACTTTAATATCATTTTAAAGACTGAAGGTTGTTTTAATAATTGGCTGAGCGCAGCGAAGCCTTCCATTACACTTCGATTTCCTTTCTTGTGCGCACCGTAACTCCAGTTGTAGTGGTTCGATTGCTGTTTTTTAAAGACAGGGGAAAAGCTTATTGCCTAGGGTCAAAAACGTCCTATTTTGAAGGTGATGGAACGAATAATCGCAAATCAGCAGGGCATTTTCGAGGGAAAACTCAGACGGAAACTGAGCGGCAAGCGTATTTTCGAAACCTACCGAAATCGCAGGTTGCACTGACGTCATTGCAACAAAAACATCATTTATACACTACTAACGAAAAATTTTAAAGCTATTTCAACCTGACACCTAACCTTTCCTACCCCACCTGGACACATTCTGGGTTTTCGCCCATCGCCTGGTGTTCCCCCAGCAACAAAAATGCAAAAAGTCCCCCAGCCGCAAAAATGTGAAAAAAAAAATCTGACGCCAACTGGCACGAACTCCATGCGTCGGATTAGCAGTCCAATGCCTTGACCACTAGACCACCGATGCAGCTGCCGAAATTCGCTTTCGATTCTGCCTTTAATCAAATGTGCTTGAAGAGCGTCTGCAATGAAAAAATGACGTCAGTGCACCTGCGATTTCGGTAGGTTTCGAAAACAAGCGAGCGGCAAACTGGGCAAAAACAAGCAACGCAAAACAGCGGAGCGAAATGCGATTTCCCAACAACGGCCGCGTTCGTTATAAGACGCATAACGAGTCGATTTTCTCAGTTGACCAGTTAGCTCAGTCGATAGAGCATGGGGCTGCAAATCTGAAGGGCGGCAGTTCGAATCCAACCAAGAGCAATAATTTTCAGGATGGATTTCTTGGCATATTTTATAGGCATATTTTTTGTTTGCAAGACTGAAAAAGCAAGAGCCAATGATTGTTGTTGGATTTTTTTCTTCGAAAGTGAGAGGAATATTATTTTTGTCAGAAGTACCTGCAAGTATTTTTTGAAGCCATGATTTTTTAAGTAATTTTTGTTACAAAAACAATTTTTTTAATTTAATTTTTATTTATTATTATTTTTTAGAAGTTCCTAATCAGGGGCGCAGATCCTGGGGGGACAGGGGACACCCCCCAGTTTTCAAAAGTCAAGAATTGTCCCACCCAAAATATAAAGCTATTAATTTTCTCCGCCAAAGATAGAAAGTGGTATCGGTTGATGTCCTGCCGAATGTTACAAAATCAGTTTCCTGATTTCGTTAATTTTTAGTAAAAGTTTAAGAAGTTTTTGTGTGAGTCACAATAACACATGAAGTTTCTGTGTGATTCACAGTAACAGGTCTACCTGTCAGGCCAATGCTCGATTGCCTCAATCACATTTTGCTTGTGGCTTGCCAGCCAAGGTAGGTACTTTGAATGAGCCGAGTTGTGACAGCAGTCGGTTTTTGTTGGTGCGAAGCTAGGATTTGCTCCTGGAGGAGACCGAGATCAATGTGCGTGGTTAGGATCTTTTGCAACAAACAGATTGTGCATTTATTGGTTTTAATCCATTGGCTGGCCGCAGTTTCCGTGTTTTTTTATTTTACTGCATTTTTTGTTTGTAGACTGCGAGCATTATCGACGTCGCGCGGAAACGTTACACATATGTGAATTGAAAGTCGCATGCACTCACGCGGTGTGGTGTGAAAATCCTGAATCATACACGATCAAAAAATGTTTTGCTCTCCAAGGACAGGAGCTGGGGTGATTTTCCCTTCCAGGAAATGTCTTTTTTGACCAGGTTTTTGTCTACAATCCACAACTTTTCACCAAAAATGGACCTGAAATTTCCAAATTTCTTCAACTCCAGACCCCCTGACAGGGGCTCTGCCCCTTGATACCCCGCTGGGGGGCTGCCCAGACACCGTATATGCTGCTGGGGACCTCGCCCAAGAATATTCCCACGTCCTCCCTCCAATGTTCAGTCCAGATCTGCACCTTTGTTCCTAATTTTACTTTTTCCATAAGAAGCAGAAACTTTCGAATCAATTCCTTTACCCAACGAACTAACTGACTGCGAATGGAAGTACCTCCCTATGGGTAAAGTGTAGGTATTTCACAGGGGGGACGGATGAATACGTACAATGACTTTCCAGGTTAAGTGTGCCATTGGAAAACCGTTTATGAGTACATGCTGTCACGATAGTAGTTTTAAAGAGCATTGCATTGGGGGATGGATGAATCTAGAATAACTTGTCCGGCCGAAATGCGTAATCGAAGCCGGTCATGATGACGACATGGTGTCACGTAAATTATTTCCAAAGTGCTCGACTCTTTTCGCGCATTTTTTGATCAAATCTTTTGGCATTCATGAAATATTTTTTTGTCTTTCTTGTCTTTTTTGTCTTTTTTTTGTCTTTGTTTTTTCGGAAGAAAGGGAGGAAGGAGACAGGAGTACGGAGAAAATATCATCGGAATGGATGACGAAGATGGAACTATGTTCCATTGCACACTTCCTCGGCACTCCTGTTGTAGTGATTTACCGACACTAGGTATCTATGTATGCCTGAAGATGGTTCCAATACAAGCCATTGGGAAAAATTTTCCAACCTTATACACACACTCTTACGCATTGTAATTGCATTTATTTGATAAGAGGGAAACCCCGAAAATAAACGGCTCATGCATTCATTCATTTCATTCATTCGTCCATACACTAGACAAACAACAAGCGAGAGTGTTTTTCTGCAATTTGTAATTAGGAGAGAACGTGTGAAGTGAATCTTTAGAAAGCGATGCTTGCTCACACTTTTGAACTTTTTTGCCGGCAATTCACTGCAATTTAGAACACCATGCAACTCGCTAGCGATAACATGACGACGCGAATCGGCAGTAAAAGAATTGTGACGAATGATTTGATTGCGTTGTTGCAAGCGCTCAATTAATCCGTGTGATGGAAAACGAGGACGACACCTCGAAGCCGAATATTATTTTGGACATTCAGTTCACCCGCCATGCTATAAGCCCTGAATTTTCCGAAGACATAGGCCAAATGAATTGTCAAATTTAATCAGATCAGCCAAATTTCAGAAGGCACCCAAGAAAACGCAGGACACAGAAGCAAAACTTTTTGCATTTCGCGATTGTCCTATCGATCTTTCCGGTGCGTCGAATTGTGCCCGTCGGTGATGTCGCCAATTTTTCATGCCTGCTTCCGGCATTGGCACTTGATTCTCTTCTGACAGTTGGGAGCTTTTTACATGATGAAAATTTGAAGTAGAATAAATTCTTTTTATTATATAAAATGAAAATTCTTTAAGGAGTTGTTGATTTCATCAAAATAATTGGCGGGATTCTATCACTAAAGCGATTTCATGAGACTGTAGACATGCTTTGGACAGGTTGGACAAATAATATTCCAGCCGTCCCGTGACCCACCAGACCAAGAAGCTGGAAATTTCATTCTTGTTGTATTCGAGTTTTATCATTAACAACGAATGCATGGTTTTTTATTCCTGCAAAATTTCACGCGGTCAAGTCACAAGTGCCATCGAGAAAAATAACAGTGGTGTCTCCATTTTCGCCATTTGCAAACGCTGTTCTTTTCGCAGAAACATAGCAATGAGGGGGACTGAATAGCTAGTTCGAGGAAACGGGTGGGTTGAAATTGCACGGAGGAAAAATGCATTGAATTCTTACCAGCGATAAAAGAGGGAAAAGGGCTGGGTTGAAATTGCATCGGGGAAAATGGTCCCCCATTCCTGATGCTACAATGAATTTGAATACGGCTTAGAAAATCACGGTTCGCTCAGCCTACCCGCGACTGTACACGCGGTACTAGTTACAGTGTGTCCAGAAATTCACATCTCGGAAGGTGACGATCTCGAGATTATTTATGCGAAGTGGTTTTTTTCTGGTTACCATTCTCCTAAACAGAGCTAGTGCTACGGTCCTAAAATCTGGGAGTGTTTTCCAGGGTTTTCATCTTTCAGATCACGGGCTAGTATGAAGGTTTTTGTCTTTGGGAATTCCACAGATAAGGTCTGGCATCAGAAAAAACTGATTTTGCGACCTTATTGGCCAAGATTTCCAGGGGTTAAAAAATTTACTTTTTTTTCAAGGGGCAGGATGGATGTCGTGTTTTGTTCCTGTGGCCTATGGCCGAAGATTTGCGTGAGTTTAGAATTTTTTAACATAAGGGACGGCTCTTGCCCATGTTCGAAGTAAATGTGTGTGGATTAATGTTTTCTGGTCTTTTTTTTGTAAGGTTGTTGTTCCCCGATCAAAGGGAATGCTCAAAAATGTGACCTTTCGAGTATAAGAAGTCGGGTGTCTGTCGAAGCGTTTCCTGTGTGTTGTGGGCTCGAGTTCGCTCAACCATTCATCACATGCAGTCGTTCGTTTTCTCTCTGCTTCCAGCTTGATGAGTTCTTCAGTTGGTGTGCCAATGCAGATCCCTCAGCTAGCCATCCAAAATTGAGTCCAAATGCAAGCCATGACGCAACCAAGTTCCTGAAGCCGGTTGTTGCACATGGTGAGTTTTAGATGGCTGTTTTTGGTGATAGCCTCTTTGCATTAAACAGCAAGCAGCTATTCACAGTGCAAGGTACAGGATGTCCAAAATTTACCTGAGAACCTTATCCTTCTTGAGGTTTCTCATGCAGATGTCTTACTAACTCTCTTTGGTTCCGTTTTGTCAATACGGCATGAGGAGTAACTATGGCCAGTAGTTGAAAATTGCCTCGGGAACTCGGATCACACCGCTCAAACACAAATGCTTAGTGGCTCACTGGATGTGTGTTCCTCGGGGAGGCTTTACCTAAAGGTTGTCAACATCTGCTGCCACAATAATTGCTTGGCTGTGTATGCTATGATTCATGGTTTCCCGCAGCCCCAATGGCAGATGGTCGGTTTGATGGGCTGAACATTATGGTTCATGCTGGTCGGAGCTCGCCATTTAAGAATTCCTTGCAAGTCTGCCCATGGTTGACGTGTCCAGTGTCAGGTGGGTGAGCAAGGCTAAATCGATCCTTGTTGGTATAAAAACTCCCTTAATTGCTGTTCAGATCGCAAATTCAGAAACACATTAACCAGGTCATGCAAGCACTTAGCTGTCTGCTGGCGTGTGGCCTGGCAGTTGAGGCAACCATCATATCACCATCTTCTTTTTGGAAGTTCGTCTTGACATCCGATTTTTCACTTGTGAGAGATGAAAACACAGAAGCGCATTCATCTTGAAATGTGCTTCATCATTTTGAAAAATGACGAAACAAAAACGGAAGTGTGTTTCTCTTGAAATGTGCTTTTTTTACTTTGAGAGATAACAAAATCTTGTTTGTGGCCATAAACGAGGCAATGTTGCTCATTTCAGGACCACGTGTCAAGGAACAGGGTGGTCCATGTATGGAGACAGCAGCCGCGAGTGATGACCGTGGTTATAATCCGCCTGATGTCTTCTCTCTTGAAAATGGCAAGCAACCATCGGGGAGTGAATTTCAACACGCCACTTTCAAAGTTCGGCATGAGTCAGGAGGAGGTGGTTCTCATGATGAGGCTGAGGGCAAGGGATGTGCGATGAGCAATGCCAGATCAAAATCAGCAGGGAGTGAATTTCGACACGCCATGCGTGAAAACCGTCATGAGTCAGGAGGCAGCGGTTATCGTGAGGAAACAGATGATGAAAGAAGTAGTGTCAGCGGCGATTCTAGATCAGCAGGGAGTGATTTTCATCATGCCATGTGTGAAGACCGCCATGACTCAGGAGGCAGCGGTTGTCATGAGGACACAGCTGATGATGAAAGAAGTAGTGCCAGCGGCAATTCAAGACCAGCAGGGAGTGAATTTCAACACGTCACGAGGAAAGACCGCCACGAGTCAAGCAGTAGTGGTTTTCGTGATGAATATGATGGCATGGGAAGTGCGATGAGCAATGTCAGATCACGATCAACAGGGAATGAATTTCAACATGCCGCGTGTAAAGACCGCCATGTATCAGGCAGCAGTGCTTATCATGATGATAATGAGGACAAAAGAAGTGTGAAAAGCCACGCTAGCTCAACTGGTATCGGTAGAACGAAGCGCAAAGGCACTTGGAACCGGTTTGAGGTGAGCGGAGTTGGTTAATCTGGCATTATAAGTTATTGACTAAGGTTAGGCCAGAGGCTACAATTTCACCTCATAACTCATACCCGGTTTCACATGCATAGTTTTTGTCATTGTGTTTAATGCTGTCATCCAAATGCTTGATTTGGCTTTAGCCATTGACCGATGGGGTTCATATTTAATTTTGAAGGAAGCTCAGTTTCACGGGTTCATGCCCATGGCTATCGTGTCATGTTTGATCCGCCGTGATTTTGGCAGTTTGTCATGTAAAATTTGGCACATTGTTTTCTGGTATAGACCTGCTGGTAGCAGCGAAGCCATATGCTGTTCAGTGTAGATGTTGGCATTTTGGGTGTTGGTGGGCAGCTTGCCAGTGTTGCTCAGGTGGCGGAGGAGATGTGCCCAAAGGGTATTGCCCCTGTTCGATTCCATGGTGTTTCAAGATTTCCCCCAAAATTTTATGGTACGAGTGTTCCGTGGAATAGAGGGTCAACTCCAGTTGGCTCTCTATTCCTCGATGTGAGGAACCTTTCCGGCTGCATAAACTATGAGTACCAGGGAACAGGAGGTCAACTGTGGTTGACCCTTTATTCCACTGTTGTGGCGAAGACGGAATTACCTTTCTCATACATGTAAAAAATTGAGACTTCAGATTTAAACAAAAACCCATTCCCCGCAAATTAAGATGGTTCTTTTGCCCTGGTCAAAGCATTAGATCTCCAGAAGGCTTTGTTGCAATCTGGCATTTTCATTTCCACCACCCGCATGAGAGTAAAAACGAAGAAAGAAAAACCGTTTCGGAGGCAACAGTAGAATGGGAAAAATGCATGGATGAGAACACAAATTGCATCACTGTTGTACATGCTGTTTTCTACCTGGAAACTTTGAAAATGCATTTTCTGGAAATTTTTTTTATCTTCCTCCATTGTTCGTTTAGCCACGAGTTCAATGCAGATATGAAGAGAGATCAGGTGTCTGCTCAAAAGGGTCTTGCACTTACCTCCACCAAAAGAAACCGAACCTTTACACTCAGCCATGGATTTCTTATGAGCACCGGCCGTGGGGTAAAGGAGAAAGTCAAAGTTCAAAGTATGGATTTCACCGGGAATGGGATGACACTCAACCAAAAGCCAGTTCTTCGAGACACTCTAGCTATAACGATATGCCGAGTGACGGTCGTTATAATCAATGTGATGACGACGCGTCAAGTGTGCGAAGTGTGTCCAGCATGGCTAGCGGAGTTAGCAGAATGAGCATACGGTCTGACTGCAACATCATCCAGGTGCAAATCAACTTCAGCTATTTTATTTATGTCGCCTGAACAAGCTTGTGGGTTGGGCAGGGCAATTTTAAGACACGGGACTTGATATTTCTGGTGAAAATCTTTGATATTTCTGGGGAAAATCTAAGCAAGCTATGGAACCGAGTTGGGGAGTGCCTCATCCACATGTGCCCACAATAAAGTGCCACTTAACCTCTACCAGTCCAAAGCACCATATGCCGCCGCTCTGGATGCACTGCACAAACCAGATACATTCAATGTTTATGCTATGGCATCAAGACCAGAGTGCCACGATGGGTGCTCTGCTATTCCTGACACAAAGACCAGACATGTAGCAGAGGCAGAAGTTTAGTTAGATTTGCAGGTAGCAATTCCATGCATAATTCCATTGGGTTTGGAAATTTGTGGCGTATTCCGTGTCAGCTTGATAGCTTTCCTTTTCTTTGAGCGTGGCAAAGTCCGGTGATGTCGCCTTGACTCCTTGACAGGCAGACACCGGACGACCCTGCTATCGCAATCGCAGTCATTTGATTGAATCTGGCTTCAATTGTCATGATTTTGGGTCACACATACATGGGTCTTTGCTTTTCCCATTTGCACTGCAGGAACGATGCAAATACGAAAAGCGACATGGCATTTGCAAGAACAATAGCTGCAGGTACCAACGCGTATACAAGGCCAATCAGCACACAGCAGCGTCCACTTTAAACGCCAACAAACAACGCAGCGATGTCGATCTTCTGAACTCGGATGCAGCCATTGGCGATTACTACGAGTGCGGTGAGCCTGGTCGCAGCTCTGGTAATTCTCCGGACTCTGGAAGAAGTTCCCTCAAGGGCCTCTGTGCTGGTTTGTAACTTTACTTACTAACTTTACTCTTTACTTACTCTTTACTTTACTTACTAACTTTACTCTTTACTCCACAATTGCATTTATGATTTAGCTCTAATGGCATGTGGAGTTCGTTTTTAGAAACGTTTTTGACATAGTTTACAATAACGTAGTCATTAACCGCTTGTAAATATTGAAATTTGCAAATGGCAACATTTTGGCCACAAAGACGTGGGGTTTTTTTAGCACATGTTTGAAACACATCAGTGGTCTGCGGGTCTGAAACATCGCCATTTTTCTTTATTTACAATGACGAATGTGGCAGTCTTTTGTTACGCTATCGTCAACTGTGTTTTTTTATGTTTTTTAATTGTGCCATAGATTTTTCTCAAAAGTTATGGTGCCAAAGGAAACTGAAAAGTTTTCTTTATGTTTCGTATCTTTAAGGGGGGGGGGTAGGGGTCAAAATGCCAACTTCCATGTTTATGATCCGAATTTGTTGAAATTTGGCACACTGTTATGGCTCATATGGAAGGTCAATCACACAAAACTTCACCTCATTAGGTCAAGTAGTTTCTGAGTTATGGGGTCAAAGGTCACAATTTGGTGTCCTAACTTTAGTGCACGATGAAACGAGAACCGGTAGAGATTTTTTGATCTGGTTTGGACTAAAATGTCACAAAAGCAATGAATTTTTGGGTGACAGAGCCACTTTTTGAAGTTTTTTTTCTCAAAAGTATGTAACACTCCTTCATATTCCTCATTTGCGGCAGAAGCGATAGTCCTTTTTCCCGATAATGGCTAAAAACATTATGAACAACTTAAAATATTGAAATTCCGGCTCTACCACCCAAAAGAGCATACTTTTTTTCGTCCACTGTACCAAATTTTACCTCTCTAGCACTTCTGGTGGCTGAGAAAAAGCATGCGAAAGTTCGAAAAATGTCAAAAAAGTGAAAGCGGTAAAAACGTGCCTTGAATACTATGGATTTTTCGAAGTCCATCAAAATACGCTGTCGCATGAAAAAAGTGTCGCACGGGAATCGCGATAGCTTGCCAAGCAATAAAGCTACAGTAATGGCAATTACATCATTGGATTCAGCATGAAATGGGCTATTTGGTGACATCAAAAAGCATGAAGTCCAAGAATCATGCAATTTTCATTTTTTGACCCCTGCCACACCTTAATCAAACGAACTTGCCAAAAACTCGTGATGATTTGTGGAGCATTATCAGCCAACATCACTAACTTGGGTGAGAATTATGGATTCTTTTTTGTTGTGTGTTCGGTGGACTAGCTTCCTTCCTTGACGGAAAACAATTAATTTAACAGAATCAGGATTCGTTAGTTCTAAATTTTAGGAATGGGTCACACATCAATTTTCCAAGGAATGTCCCAATGACTTTAATGTTAAACTTGGTAAATTCTGCAAACACGAACCAGGTCATCTGCTGGATTGGGAAGCATGAAGCATTGAGAAAATACCATTTCCTCAAATAATTAGCTGGAAGCGCATCACAAAAATTTGCATAATTTAAAAACCAAAAATTTTTTTTTGAATTTCGTACCCTTCAAATGATGCTTTTTTTATTCTTTTTGTGGCACCTATTCTTGTGATTTTTTCTAAACTTTTCTTTTCCTGTCCCAGGTGGATCAGGACGTGAAGATCAATTAATGAGACCATACGAAACCTTCATTCTTGTGGAAGTTGTAAGTTTTTCTACCTGTTAGCTCATGTCAACTTTTCTGGGTGGGCAAGTTTGGGTTGCCAACCATCATTTTGTCAGTGTGAGATCGAGGAGTTCTTGAGAGGGGCTCCTCAATGCTGTGTTGGTGTTTGAGAGAAATGCATCCATTTTTCGAAACTAGCAATAGAGATTGGCTTTCTTCTTTTGGGATTGTGCACTTTTGAGAAACAACCAAAAACAAAATATCTCAATTTAACTCATTTTGGGGCCCATTTGTCACTGCAGTTTTCTCCTTGGTGTAGGGCCCCAAGATTTGGGTGCTGTGGTTGGAGGGTCTTTTTAACTAAAATGTCCCGTGTTGTGAATAGTGTGCAGCGCCGCAATGAAAGAGGTGACGTCTTTTACTCGTACGAGGATCACAATTCTTTCTCCAATCTATCTTTTTGCTCCCGCCATGCTCTTTTCATTGCAAATTGCATTTGTTGATTGCCCGCTTGGATTTGTTCTTTCTTGCCTGTGGTTTGCTGGCTTGTGTGAAACTCACTTGTTCGTAACTGATGACGGATTTTTATGTCTTCCTGACCGTGAAGGTTAAATTTTTCCACAGAGCGCCACATGTTGGCGCGCATATGGATGCACTGCACAAACCAGATACTGCCGTGGACAAATTAAAGGGAGCTAAATGTAAGAAATTTTAATTTCTACTTTGGCGATTTTCCATTTACAGGGTTCCCACAGTCAGGGAAAGTCAGGCGAGGTCAGGGAAAGTCAGGGAAATGAATCAAAAGTCAGGGAAAGTCAGGGAAATGCCCAAAAATATGCGAAAAGTCAGGGAAAGTCAGGGAAAATTGCAAAGGTTCATTGGATCATCAGGATCCCGTGAGCCTGAAAATGATCTAGAAATGAAATTTTGAGGCCAAAATGAACACTTAATTTTATAAATTTCTTCCTGCCTCAGACACCGTAACGCCTGCGGTGGGCTTTGAAGCAACACTTAATTTTGGTATTTTGGAAGCTACATTTTCCTTCAGTTTGGTCAGGAAATGGCTCGGCAAAGGTCAGGGAAAGTCAGGGAAATGGGTTGACAAAAGTCAGGGAAAGTCAGGGAAATGAAAACTCAAAAAGTTGTGGGAACCCTGCATTTAAAACCCATTGTTGTTCAGCAGTATTTTTCATATCTCTGTTTTCACTTAGCTCCCTTTAATTTGTGCAGGGCGAACCTTCCATGTTTATGCAGTGTCACCAAGACCTGAGTGCCATCATTGGCCTATCTGCCATTCCAGACACAAAGACTGTTGTGATGCAGCAGAGGTACAAGTTTAGTGGGAGCAGAGCACCCTATGTGGGACTCTGGACTTTTGAGCAGGCTGTACACTCCTTGCGTCTGGGCCATGTGAAGTGGAAAGCAGAGTGCCACACGTGGCGCCGTGGTTGGTGACAAAGCAGCTGCTTCTAATTGCACTTAAAAAGGATAATTGCTAACCTAGGCAAGCTACCACACTGTCCTGGGTATAATTTGGCAGGATGGTGTTGGGTTTCTCTTTCCAGGTCAACCTGGAAACCTGAAAAAATCTTCTATTTCCAGATATGGACCTTGAAACTTTGAAGAAACCTTTGATTAGGCACTTTTTTGAAAAAAAAACTTGGAAATTGTCACCTGTCGGCATTCTGAGAACCTGTATTTATTAAATAGCTTTGACCTTTGAGGGACTCCCGTCTCCCAAAACCCCATGCCGGGATCTCGGTCCCTTTGAACCCTGATGGTGGTGCTACAGCTTTCCCCATTTTGGGGTACTCATGGGCCTTACTTTCTGTCACATATATAACCGACTGAGGTACCGATTGGGTTCTGGTTCGGTCCTCTCTAGTTAGTAGGTACTCCTCATTGTTCAGTCGATTATAAAAATTTGTATGGGGGCTACTCCATTTCCAATCTCGAATGATTATTTACCAATGCAAGAAAAACAGAAGATCAACGTGTATTTACAAAAACACTATTTTATTAAGTTCATCATTACAATCCATGAACTTTTCGGTATAAAAACTTGAATTTGGGTGAAATAATAAACAAACTCGTTACACCAAGAAATGCTCTTAATTATAAATTAACTTAACTTTGGCTTTTTCCTTTCCGACTGTGTCCTCTAGAGTAGAATTTGACTCCCTTGCTCCTGACAGTTTCTTCCGACTCCTGACATTCCACTGTTCTGAAGAATGGCAACTGAAGACAAGACAGTTCACTGTTTTTCATCTGTTCGATCACTGAGTTTTGGCTAGTTGCAAAAGAGGAGAGAGGTCCACCCCGAAATGTCTGAGCCACTGATTCACATTGGAGTCTGGACGAATGAATTCCAAGGGTAATCTTACTGGTCATCTGT
>JASGXE010003806.1:0-34768 GCA_030068105.1 Sinentomon sp. SZTP_YWyxl
GATCCCAAATGTGATACTTTCATCACAAACAAGTGCTTTTATTTTACCAGGCAAATAAATCACTTGTTTCTCTGTTTACTCCAAGGAATACTGAAAAACGATCAGGACAGGAAGATTCTGGTCTGGTATCTGGATCTAATTGATAATATGTGGAATCAGAAACTCGCAAAGAAGAAGACGAAATAATGTTTGGTTAACATCCGCCAGCCGTCGTCGATACCAGACCTGTCGTAGCAGGGATAGCTCTTTTCCACTGGTGGCACATCTCCATGATTATCTCTTGCTGATTTGTTTTTCTGTTGTTTTTTTTTTTCCTTTTCAACTCTAAAACTGATTAGTGTGGAGTTGTGGTGTCATATTTATGGGATCTTTTTGTTTTGCACCAATACTCATGGTGTGCTTTTCTAAAACTCTGTTTTTCGGTTGTGGTGTGGGTGCTATTTATAGATTCTTATTGTGTTTCCCAATTAAAGTGATATGACATACCGCGTCCGGCACCTAAGTCTGGACATAGCCCTCACTGGATAACACAAAAATGTGTTTATTTTTGCGTCATTTTTGCATGATATTCCACATGCTGCTGATAACGAAATGCTGCGGCTGCCAAACGGATCAGCAAAGGCTGCTGTACACTGATTTCATTTCAGCTCATTGTATCAGTCGGGTTTGGCCAAATTTATAGCTTTGGCCCAAGTCGCATTCCTCGCAAGAACGCAAAGGCGGCTAATCTGCATTTCTTTTATTGCTTTGAATTTATTTCATGAGCTTTACATGCTGACTCCACTTGTCGCCGTAGGAAACTGCCAACCTTTGGAATGCAGCGCAAATTGAATAAAAGTTGGCGTTCAGGATTTCCTGGGAGTGGCCGGTCTGGTTCGAATATCCGAAGATGACGTTAGTAAAGCACTGTCTGGAGGTCAGCTCAAAAGGCCCGCACACACGATAAAATTAGTGTGTCATGCTAATTTGTCATGCTAATTTTTCACACTAATTTGTTAGCAAGCGCGGATGGGCATTTAACGTGCTATTTAATTTGGCAAATTTCATTTGCACGTTTGAGATTGACATGAAATGTGGTCCGATTTGGATTCTTCCAGTCGTAAGACCGGCCCCGTCAAACGATCAAATTATTGTGGCGTGGCCGCTGACGATCAAATTTGTCACAAGCCATGATTTTACAGCTCCGTTTTCTGGCTCTGCCAGAAAACCATCCTGCAAATTTGAGCATGCTAATTTGACGGTAAACTGCACATTAACGATCAAATTAGTGTGTCATGCCAATTTGTCATGTGATTTCCGTCCAGCCACCCATTGAACATAACATTGCGACGAATGTCAGCGCTGACTCGCGTGTGCAGCCGCCTTTGCTTGGCCGACGCAATCATTGTTTATCATGCTACCTGTTGAATAAAAATTTATTTTTGATAAGCTCCATAATTGCGGGCAAAAAACACAGCAGCATGTCCAGACTTAGGTGCCGGACGCTGTATAATATCCTTGTGTGTGTTTCAGTATTACAAAGCGATTGCTGTTTTGTTTTATGATGCAGAACGTTGGTCAGCGTTTGCTCACTGTCTACAAAATCCTTTCACAGGGTTGCCAGCCATTTCCCAGATCTCAATTCCCTGACTTTTCCATCTCCGGACCATTTTCCAGGAAATTCCAGACCATTTCCTGGCCCGATGTCTCATAACATAAAACTGTCAATTTTCAGGATTTTTCTGAAAGAATGCCAAGAATTCCACAGCTTGATAAAACCATTCATTTTGAAAAAGAAGCAAAAAAAGCATTTTTGACAAAAATTTGCTCGAATGTTGGGAAATCGCCCGGGCCGCAATTTGCGTTCAAATTGTCGATGTTCGTGTCCTGCAGGTTCAAACTGAGTAATTTGACTGGAAAATTCCCTTTTGGCACTTCGATTTCCCTGACTTTTCCAGGTTTGGCAGCAAAAGCCCTCGAAATCCCTGACTTTTCCAGGTATTCCAGGTTCTTTTTTCAAATTCCCTGACTTTTCCAGGTCGCTGGCAACCCTGTTTCACAACTCCCAGACTTTCACAAAACGTAAATTATTCGTAAAATCATTTTTGTACCCGCCATGCGGATACATAATTCACTGGCAGCAAATGTGGCCAAGAGTCACTTTCTCCCTACCTTGCCACAAAGGGCTGCGTCTAGTTGCGGTTAAAGGCCAAACACCAAACTTGTTCAGGGTGTTCCAGAATAAACCGACAAACTCATACCACTGCAACCTTATGTCCACACGAATCAAACTTGCTCAGTGACAAAATGTATAATCCGACCCCCCGTTCCCAAGATATGCCCCCCACCTAAATTCTTCAAAAGGGGCCATAGGCGACCCAGGGGGCTGAACTCCCATGTCATCGCGCAGGCACTGGGCCGCATACAAGATGTCATCCTGCCTCCGTCCTCATTCATTACAGAGAGCATCTGCATCCCTGGGTGCCGCACCGGCTTTATTCAAGTTGCCCATTTCCTGAACCAATCCTTGCCCCTTTTCATTGAACCTTTGTTTTTAAATTATGATTGACCCTTTGCATTGACTCGGAACCTTGTTCCACGTCTGCTGCCACCTAAGCTTGCAGCAGTACTCATGGCCGTCGCCGGTCCTTTGGTAAGTGGAGATACTTTGGTGACACAAAGCATGCAACAAATACCTCTCTCAAGTGGACATTGTGATTCCAGCAGAGAAAGAGGGGGACGAGACAAGACGGCATGAACATGAAAGTATAGAAAAACACGGGGAGGAGGAGGGGGAAGAGGGAAGAGGAGGGAGGGGAGGGTGATGAGGGGAGGGGGGGGGAGGGAGGGGGCAGGGGGGGAGGGAGGGGGAAGTGCATCTGCTAAACCAACAGACACACAGGGGCTCATTTTAATCGAAGTCAAATATGTCACATCAAACACAGTTAAGAGAAAGCAATTCAAATGGAATCACATCATTGAATCCCCCCCTTAACCGTAAACTGAACTAAGTAAAATGAAGAATGAAGAAGTGCAAAAAGGAAATAGTTCTTATTCTTGTTTAGTATGCTTCTTCTCTGACATTGTCCTTGCATGAGGGATCATAGTGCAGGTGGAGCATTTGGTCTGCATGTTCGTATTCCTCTATAACAACACAGTCCATCTGAGATGAATCCCCAACTGTTGCGATGATGTGACAAGATCAACTAACGATGGGTACACTCAGTGACCACGGGTCGTCCAAGCCGCCAGAAGTTTCTCCCCGCATCAGTGGCACATAGGAAGTTAAGTAGAAAGAAATATAAGTGTGAGTATTCATGACTTCAGTAGTCGGAAATAGGGAGCAAGGAGTGAGAAGGATATAGGAAAGGAAGGGGCTAGAAAAGGAGGGGGTGAAAGGCAACTGGAAGGAGTGGTGGGGAGGCCGGTTAAAGGCATGGGTGAGTTATTCCCTAGAACAGCGGTTCCCAATCCTTTTCAGGCCATGGACCCCCACATGATCAACGCAACGCCAGACGGACCCCCACACTGTAAATGGTCAGTTTACCTAGTCTTAGTCTAACTAAAGTTAAACAATGTTACCAAAACTAAGACATATGCTGACTTATACCTACAGCAGAATAGTACGAAAAACAAATACAAGAGGATTGTGGAGCGTTATATTTTTGTAATTTGTTATTCTGTTGTGAGTTGACAGTGCATTCCAGGGCCGTTCTATCGAACCCCTGGCCCTCGGTCTGCGGACCCCCAGGGGTCCGCAGACCCCGCAGACCACAGTTTGGGAACCGCTGCCCTAGAATACTTGCGGAACCAGAAAAAACGGAGTAAATACATACAAAACTCTTAGACGTGCCTTCCTCATAGGGAACTTAAGGAGTCTTTTATTCCCGTGTGGCCTCCCAGTAACCACCGCCTCTCTGTCGCCCCGCCCAGTACCCATCGCCTGCTGGCAGGTGCCAGCTTTCCCACCGCATCCTTCTCATCGCGAGCATTGGGGTGCTATTGGGGCACATTGGGTGTTCTCAGTAATGCGCCGCAAAGAAGACACCTGTGAAAGATCAAACGGCGCAGTTGTAATACAATAATAAATCGTCACCCCGGGATCAAACTATCATAAGTGACTTTATGATAGTTTACCTAAATTCTTCAGGTGTTTGCCGTTGGTTTACTTTTTGTAATATCAAAGTATCATAACTGTATCTTTGCTCTGAAGGCATATATGGCCGAAGATATAGTTTAACTCTGCAGACAGAATTGGTGATCAGCCAAGTCAAACAATGGTAAATGCACTTATGATAGTTTGGTTCTTTTCTGTGAGTTTCTGTGCCACTCAAAGTATCATAAACTACAATATAACATCAGAAATATAAACACCAAAACTAAAAATAAGTAGAGAACAGTCTTCAAGGCATTAATGATCGCATATGTCCAAACCCCAAAACCAAAAACAAGTAGAGGACAGTCATAAAGTCATTAAATATAGTGTGCGTCTGCAAAACAAAAGGAACTGTGCCCGAAATGCAAGAATCAAACAATCATAAATGACAAAGGTCACAAAGGTCGGCATTTTTCTTCATAACAACAACTCCAGGATCACATTCGCATGGCAAAATGAAAAGGTAAGCACCAGACAAGTAACCGGGAATGAGCTCAGCCGTTTCGTGTTATCACAGCAACCACAGTTTGAACTTAAATAGGTGAAAAATTAAAAACAGCTCTCCTGTAAAATGCAGTTTTGCAATTATGATAGTTTGATCCCGGGGTGACGAAATAATGCAGGCGAAGATATTGATTCTTTGATCATTTCCATGGCACCAACCAGAACCCCCCGGCTTTATCCTTCCGCATGGCGAGTGCGGCTCATAATGGGATACTTCGAATGAAGTTTCGGCCGATTATTGCAAATCGCTCCCACTCTGGCTTTTGACAGTGGGTTGCTCAGAGCATGGGGCGTTAAGATCTTCTTCACGGGGTGTGCCTTGCATCTCTGCCCCAGCCAGTCTATTCGCGTTATGCTGACATGGGAGGAAATTAGGATTCGGGTTGAAACCCCCCGGAATTGGCTGTGTGGGGAATAGGCCAGCAGGTTCGGGTCAGGTCCATGGCCCGGTGATTTCAGCACAATTCTGTACCACTCCAGCTGCATGATCCAGAATTGCCCCAGGATGACCCTGCAGCGCGAACCTGTGTAAAAACAAAGCAAGAAAAACGGAAAAATGGCCCACAGGTCCGCGCTACAGTTCCAGCGGGACCACTGGAACTTGGAGGAAACCGGGTGTCCCCTCACCCCTGCAGCAGTATTGTGTGAAATAATAATAAAATGTGATTGTACAGCCCCCGTTTTTCCGCATGGGTTCGTAAATACACGGTCTTCAGTAATTGACGGGCCATAGGAGATTTTTCTCAAAATTTTAAAGCACGGGGCAATGTAATTCTCCATTCCGCATGCGCTGCAAAACGCATTGCATGAAGGAATTCGATTTGCGGCGCATGCTAGATGGGGAATTCCATTGCCCCGTGCCTTAAAATCCCGATAAAAAAAACTCCTATGGCCCGTCAATTACTGAACACTCCGTATAACCTGAACCTGAGACATTCAAAACAAATTTGGTCTGACCCATAGCCTTTTAAAGTCGGGCAATCTTCAAAATGGTGGATCGGAGCAAATTTGGTCCCTGTTGTGTTCAAGTTGTGTTGGCGAACCCGCGTGCAAAAATGGGAGCTGTGCGATCAAATCTTGTATGCGGCTCCATTGGGAGCCCCTGTTACAGCCCCAATGGGGTATTTCGTGGATTTTGTGGGGCTGTATCAGGGATATGAGAGGCGCATTTTGTCAAGGAATGTTTCATTTTTGCATTGTTTTGCGGAACTCACTTGCAAAAAATGGGACCTGTACGATAACATTGAGTTCCGACCCCTGGGCCACCCTTAGGGCCCATTTTTGGTACTTTGGGGGGCAAACTTGGGGAATGGGGAGTCGAATCACGTTTTGTCGCTGGACAAGTTCGATTCTCAAAGTCATGAAGCATTGGCATCAGTTTGCCGGTGTTATTCTGGGACACCCTGCATGGCATTAGCACGAACTGCATGATAACTTGACCAGATAGACCAGGAGATTTATGCAGGGATGTAACACAACCAGTGTCAGGCGAGGGATAAAATGTCGACATTGTGTGACCAAATTGCACTCACATTATCTGATGCCAAAGCAAATGATAATATAGTTTTCACACTGATATATGGTGCTTATCAAAAGTCCTCGAACAAAATGAACACAGGGACAATCTGATCTCAACAAGGCCTTGGTGCTTTTGCCATCTAATTCAATGGAAAAAAATTAACTACCTCGGCGAGGAAGCTCTACGCTACCATCGTGATAAAAAATTAACTACCCCGGCGACGTAGCTCTACGCAAACATCATAATAAAAATTAACTACCTCGGCGAGGTAGCTCTACGCTAACATCATGATAAAAAATTTACTACCTTGGCGAGGTAGCTCTACGCTAACATCATGATAAAAAATAACAACATCGGCAAAGTAGCTCTACGCTAACATCATGATAAAAAATTAACTACCTCGGCGAGGTAGCTCTACGCTAACATCATGATAAAAAATTAACCACCTTGGCGAGGTAGCTCGACGCTAACATCACGATAAAAAATTAACTACCTTGGCGAGGTAGCTCTACGCTAACATCATGATAAAAAATTAACTACCTCGGCGAGGTAGCTCTACGCTAACATCATGATAAAAAATTAACTACCTTGGCGAGGTAGCTCTACGCTAACATCATGATAAAAAATTAACTACCTCGGCGAGGTAGCTCTACGCTAACATCACGATAAAAAATTAACTACATTGGCGAGGTAGCTCTACGCTAAGATCATGATAAAAAATTAACTACCTTGGTGAGGTAGCTCTACGCTAACATCATGATAAAAAATTTACTTCCCCGGCGACGTAGCTCTATGCAAACATCATGATAAAAAATTAACAACCTTGGCGAGGTAGCTCTACGCTAACATCATGATAAAAATTAACCACCTCGGCGAGGTAGCTCTAACATCATGATAAAAAATTAACTACCTCGGCGAGGTAGCTCTACGCTAACATCATGATAAAAAATTAACCACCTTGGCAAGGTAGCTCTACGCTAACATCATGATAAAAAATTAACTACCCCGGCGACGTAGCTCTACGCAAACACGATGATAAAAAATTAACTACCTTGGCGAGGTAGCTCTACGCTAACATCATGATAAAAAATTTACCACCCCGGCGACGTAGCTCTACGCAAACATCATGATAAAAAATTAACAACCTTGGCGAGGTAGCTCTACGCTAACATCATCATAAAAAAAAATTAACTACCTTGGCGAGGTAGCTCTACGCTAACATCAGGATAAAAATTAACCACCTCGGCGAGGTAGCTCTAACATCATGATAAAAAATTAACTACCTCGGCGAGGTAGCTCTACGCTAACATCATGATAAAAAATTAACCACCTTGACAAGGTAGCTCTACGCTAACATCATGATAAAAAATTAACTACCCCGGCGACGTAGCTCTACGCAAACATGATAATAAAAAATTAACTACCTTGGCGAGGTAGCTCTACGCTAACATCATGATAAAAAATTAACTACCTCGGCGAGGTAGCTCTACGCTAACATCATGATAAAAAATTAACTACCTTGGCGAGGTAGCTCTATGCTAACATCATGAAAAAAAATTAACTACCTCGGCGAGGTAGATCTACGCTAACATCATGATAAAAAATAAACTACCTCGGCGAGTTAGCTCTACGCTGCCATCGTGATAAAAATTAACCAGCAATTAGCCAGAAAAAATTCAGGATTCCGGCCGAACAAAATGTGAGATGATAAAAGAATCTCCAAAGAATCTCCCATATGTAAAAAAACATTTGAAATTGCCGTAAAGTTTTCCCCATGTTTCCGCTTCGAGGTATCGTGGAGTATGGAAAAGTGACTTTGCGCGTGTGTCTAATTATGCACAAAAATAGTGACGAATAACTGTGTAGAACTGCTGTGCTGGGATCTATGATGAACTCTTAGAATTTTAAAACGCTTTTATAAACGGACAAAAATGAACACCAATGAAGGAAGAGCGAGATATTTGGAGAGGAGAGGGGGGTGTTTAACTTGATATCCCTCTTACGTATCCAGGAGAGTTTAAACAGGTTTCTCCTCCACCCTGTACTGTAGCTGAATCTGGTTCAGTCCAATCATCAGAACGGACTTTCTGAAGATGGGACATCATCAATAAATCACCCGGTGAGCGAGATACATCCAATGGTGCAATGGAGGCCATACGGCCCATACGGGTATGGTCCAGGAGAAACTTCAGCAGGTACAGTATGGCCTGAAAAGAAAATAGCCCAATGCTTTTTACATTGGGCGTATGGGCTAGCTAAATTTATACCCATTGGGCGTATGGGTGGCGTATGGTTTAGCGAAGTGTTACCATTAGGTACACCACTGGATGCAGAGTAATGTTGGGCTGACTTTCAAAACACCAAAATCATCTTGATCCGTGGATTTCTCCCATGTATTTCAAATGGAAGAAATCCGCAGATCCGAGATTATGCGTGTTTTAGAAATCGGGGGATTATGTCAAACTCGCCCAGTAAGTGTAAGAAAGATCTCAAGAAATATAACAGGGTTGTCAGCCATTTCCCAGATCTCAATTCCCTGACTTTTCCAGGTCCATTGCCAGGAAATTCCAGGCCCAGGCCCTTTTCTGGCCCGATGTCACATAAAACAGACTATTTTCAGGATTTTCCTGAAAGAATTCAAAGGATTTTCCTGAAAAGCCAAGAATTCCACAGCTTGGTGAAAACCATTCATTTTGAAAAAGAAGCAAAAAAAGCATTTTTGAGAAAAATTTGTTCGAATGTTCCAAAACAGAGGCTCAAACCGAGTAATTTGACCGAAAAATTCTCTTTTGGCATTTCGATTTCCCTGACTTTTCCAGGCTCAGCAATAAAAGCCCTTGAAATCCCCGACTTTTCCAGGTTCTTTTTTCAAATTCCCCGACTTTTCCAGATTCTCCAGGTCGCTGGCAACCCTGTATAAGCTCTGTTCTTCTATCCGTGGTGAGAAGCTTTTTTGGCATGAAATTCACCCAGCCCATGCATTCAGACCTTGAGACCCCCAATGAATGAAAGAATAAAGAAACGTATTTTGAGTTTTAATCTTTTTATTTCAATGATCTCGTGCAAATAGATACCCAACTCAGCTTTGACACATGAAAAGTTCACCCAAGGAGAAAATACACAAATTGTCAGAGAAATGCACCAGTGACAGTGGATCTAAAAACCTGCAATCGATTGGACTTTAGGCTCAAGTGACAACACAAGAGAGGTCAACCCAGTCCACAAAAAAGGAAAAAATAAACAAAATGGCAATCAGGCAATA
The DNA here is from genome assembly GCA_030068105.1 of Sinentomon sp. SZTP_YWyxl. Classification (NCBI taxonomy): domain Eukaryota; kingdom Metazoa; phylum Arthropoda; class Protura; order Sinentomata; family Sinentomidae; genus Sinentomon; species Sinentomon sp. SZTP_YWyxl. The sequence continues at coordinate 9,421 of JASGXE010003806.1, forward strand.
AAATAGCAATCGTGGAAATTATCCCATCTCGATCAATAAACTGAGATCGAAATGGACTCGCATGGCGGTCTTGAGATTAGATGAATCTTAACATTTTAAAGTACTTTTTTGGGTAACAGTTCGGAATACCTGCCGACATTGAACTGAACGAGTTATCACCATTGCTCTGTGATATACTTAAAGCTAACTAAACCTTACCTAACCTGACCTAACGCAACCTGGCCTATCCTTACCTATCCTACCCTACGCCTACCTACATCTTCCTATCCTATTTTGGCTGCTTGAGCGTGTGCGAAAACTCGTCCAGTTCAGCTTTTTTCAGATGTCGGCAGGTATTCCGAACCGCAACCCTTTTTTGCACTTTCAAGTTGTCCTCGCAAGGCATATTTGCACAACAAACAACAGAAGGAATGTTTTTCACGACAACATCATGGACAGCACAGCGTTTCAAAGGCAACAAAACAACTTCCATGCTGCCAGTTTGACAGAACCCCACCAGACCAGTGGCCAACATGTCCCCAGCAAGGGGTCATGCCTTGTGGTGTGGTGACACCATCAGCGCATAAATGCAAGCTCCTGCAATTGACCTTGTCACTTAGCTTGATGATCGGTCGTATGCACCAAAGCCACTCACCCTAACCCTAAGTTTGAAAAAAGTCAATTCCATGTTCAGATGCACCTTTCTCAACGGTGGAAAAGGAATATTGTTGTGCATAGAAATCAAATTATCCAACCGATTTCTTCACATAAAAAAATTATGCATAGAATTCCATTGGAAAATTTGATTTCTATGCAAAACAGTATTCCTTTTCCATTGTTGAGAAAGGTGCATCTGAACATGGAATTGACTTTTTTCAAACTTAGGGTTAGGGTGAGTGGCTTTGGTGCATACGACCGACTGAGATTTTTTCACACTGACCAGCATAGTTGCAGTGGAATTTATGTACCCATACATCGTTTATTTTTGGAAAAAAGTGCGCTTTGCACGATGATGTTCCACTGTTGCAACTCTTCCTCAAAAAGCTGAATCGCTGGATTTCCACAAAACCCCCATGATACGTTTAACATCAAAAGCAGTGAGACAATCATGAAATTCCTTTGAACAATCCTGATAAAAAAAAAATATAAAGGTGGAGAAGATCTCGTGGAATAGTGGGTTCCAGCACCGTTTGAGACTTCCAACACCAGTGATGGTTTATTTAATGCCCGTAAGCACCAATAAGTCAATGAGCAACTCCATAGCTTTCCAACGTAACCACAGTGAGAGATCCCTCGGCAATACCAGCGAGAAAACATCTCACCAAGGCAAAAAAAAACTTTCTGGAGAATGACAATTTGGAATAGATACCAAGATACCCGACAGCAGCATGCGGACTGGACGAATTGTCATTTTCACTCGTATTAGCTAAATTAGAACAAGTTAGGGATAGGTTAGGTTAGGTTAGGTTAGAGTTAGGCAAGGTATAGCTTTAATGACCCAGACATTGCTTGTATGAGCAAGAATGATAATCCGTCCAGTCCACATGACATGGTTAGGAAGAGTGAAGCGTTTCCTACCGATTGCCAGCGTGATTTGGAAGAGCATTCCAGAGAGTCACCAGTGCATCCAGTCAATGTAAAAAATGAAAACAAACATACGAAATGCATTTAAATTACACACCGAAATGCAAATAAAATTCACAAAATGAAATACCATCCCAGCTCGCTGACAACAAGTAAAAAGAATAGGTCAAAAAGGTGTGATCAGCCCTCCAATTGTGCAGGCGACAATTCTGTCGTAAATAACGATAAAAAAATGAAAAAAAAAGTTTGGCAAACATTCATAGCATGGTCGGTCATACCATGCAGGTGTGCAGTGGCGGTAGAAATAATGTACCCATACATGTTTTCCTGTTTAACAGCTGCATACGAAACTTTTTTTTTCTTTCTTTTTAGTCTTATGCAGGCGGTAGAAATTAAAGCGCCAGATTTCAACAAAGCATTTCAGAGGTGTCAGTTTTTGACCTCGGTTACAAAAGGGGATCTCCCATTTCTGCAGCACAAAGTTTTTGCCGAAATCTGAACAGCCGCAATTTTTACATGTATGGGTGTATTAATTCCGCCGCCGCTATGCAAAAAACATGTCCAAATTCCAGGCAATACATTCGGTCACCCCAGTCACCCACCAAAATAACACATCCCAAAAAATAATGCACTTGTTAACTTATATCACAATGCTGAACATTTCGAGGCAATTATGCGATTTATCCAAACATTCTGGACCTTAAGAGAGGGCTATTGTAAGATGTCAGTTTTAAAAAGCCACAACGAAAACCAAATGCACAAAAAAGTCTTCCAGCAAAAACTGCAGTTCCCAAAAACAGACAAGAGAAATGACTATAACACAAAATGATAAATAAATAAATGACGAATGAGTTACGTCTTAGTGGATTTTCGCAGGTGGGACTTCAGACGTCAGCTGAGAAAGTAGGATAAACGGCGAATTGACTCTCGTCCGAGCATCGCCACAGTGCATACAGCTTGCAGACGGACGATCACAGGAATGCACCATCAGGAATTGGACAACATCAGTCGGCTCCAGCTCGAACTCCAGCAGGCTAAAGGCCTCGGTTTGGCAGATCCTTAACTTTATATATCCTAACCAGCCAGTGTTCGGTCGTATACGCTTCCTCCAGCACTTGCAGCTCAAAGTCCTTGTTGCCGACCTCGGCATTTCGGACCCTATCGTAGCCAGGCGGTTTTCCTACATTTAGGAAGAAAGAGATCAAAGGTTATAGGGATAATTCAATCTAGATAGAGCAACGACCAAAGGATAGAGGGATAATTCAATCTAGATAGAGCAACGAGTGTCTGCTGAGGTGGGCTTAATTGTTATTTCTGCATTTGCACCGTGAATTGAAAATTCACAAAATCGACACATCAAACAAGCCGTTTCCCATTCATTTAATTTAAGGTTAATTTGCATGGGCAAGGCCCTGGCGCAAATCAGCAATGAGGGATAGCATGAATAAACAAAGAATGAAAGCACTCGGATGACATCAACTAGTTGTATAACTTAAAATTTGTAACATCGAAATAGTAAAGTAGGTCATAATATTCCATGTTGTTCGGCCAACCATGACCCTACATTGCTTTTAAAGGTAGCCAGACTAATATCCTCACCATTTCCAAAGACACTAGGATGTAACAGATTCCATTCATTGACGGTTCTAGTGACAAAAGAATATTTTCCAACATCCTTGTGGGAGCACTGTGCTCGGAGTTTAAAATCATGGTCATGCCTCCCAAAGTAGCTAGCAGGAGCTAAAAACTCTTTTATATTTGACCAACCACCAACATTGTTTAGTCCGAGAAATAAACCTCCCAGTCTTGAGATTTTTCTGCGTGAGGCCAGGGAGTTCCACTCAAGGTTTTCCAACATGGATGAGACACTATCTAATGGTGCATATCTCCCAGATACAAAGCGAGCAGCCTTTCTTTGTATTCTCTCCAATTTTTCAATTAAATTCACTCGGCAAGGGTCCCAGACAGATGAAGCGTATTCCAGCAGGGAGCGAACGAGGGCAAAGTATACTTTCTCCTTAGTTGGGCTGTTTGCTTTATAGAAGGTACGCCGAATAAAGAAAAGGGCAGAATTGGCCTTACTGACCATCTGATTTATATGTTGTTCCCAGTTTAAGTTTAACTTACAAGAATAACTTGCGACATTTCGGTCCCGCAGATATGGACCTCACACGTGTATCAAGCACTGTTATCGCAGTGCGATAACAATGATTGATAAAACGTCCACGTCCAGTGTGATAACTGTGCTGGACGGCGTTAACAGTGCTTGATAAAGGTCCACGGCCTTGGGACCGAAACGTCGCAAGTTGTTCTTGCAAGTTAACCAATGGGAAACGGCTTTTTAAACTCTTCATTTTTCAAATTATTAGATATCACAATCTGCGAGCTCTCTCCCTCATCTATTGCAAATGTGAAAAGCATGAAGCGAAAGCACTATTCCCAGCCATGCATCTTGAAAAATCACCACGATATTCCACCATAGTGTTCGGGAACATTTAAGGCTTTCATTCATAAAGGCAGCAGAGAACCGGCAACGCAGTCATCCCAGTCGCACGAGGATCACAAAAATTGTCAGTAAAACCCAAATCAAGACCATCTTCCCATCACAAAACTTGATCACAAAAATGTTTTTTTTTTTTCATTATTTATTTTTTTACCGTTGATGCAGACAGAGTGGTGCGTCACAGGTGGAGGCAGGGAAAAGCCCGATATAAAGGCCAGATGAAAAACCCTCCCAGAAGATCCTTTGGGTTGCTTGTCCTAGTCAAAAATGCCACCATGCTCCCCCAAGGTTTCACGGCGATTTACAAAAGCATGCACCTTGACCGACTTCTTGCGACACCACTCATAGAAAATCTGGTGGTAGCAGACAAGACGCTTGGTGGCAGAGTTTCGTGAATGGTTTGGGAAAAGAGGGTCCCTTGAAGGCTCTCTTCCAAATCTTCGCATTTTTTTGCACCCGCAGCTTCTATCTGGGGCTGCAAGGAGGGGGTTTTTTATCTGATCTGAAAGGACCTGGTTTTCCCCCTACCTCCAGCGCTGCGCTATATGCGACCGAACAATGCTGGTTCCCAGCTTCGGCCGTTACAAATCAACAAAAAATAAACTTGCAGAAAAAGTGCAGCAAAAAACCAACCTCCTTCAGAGTAGACCTGACCAAATTTGTAATAGCACATCTTGTACATCATACAGTTCAACAGCGTTGAAGAACCCTCCTTGTCTATTCGGAACTCCCCCGAAGGGGTGTAATAATTCCACTCCTTTATATCTTTACCCCTGTCCGTACTGCCACCAATGCGAACCATCCAGAGAAATTTGTTTATATCTAGAAAAGAAGGGGGGAAACGCTGCTAAGACAAATTTAAAGAAAACTACACAAATAAAGACAAGATACAAAATAACCAGAACCTTTGGAAGGTAATTGGTGCTCCCGGTCGAAACAGGCTCACCTTTGACGTCCGGCCAATAGGAAGAACTACCTTCCAAAGGTTCCGATGTCCTACGCATGGCCACGTCATTGGCCAGTTACTAGAGAAGGGGTTCTTGGTCATCCTTTGTGGGTACGTGACGTCCCCAGGTGCATCAAAATAACATTTGATGCTAGAAAAGCAATAGAAGAAAAGACAACTTAAAAATTCAGCGTAAAAGGCAAAAAAGATGCTGCTAAAGTGCTGTAAAATTGAAAAAAAAAAAAAATTTAACGCCCCCTCAGTAATGGGGCAAGAGCTGAGATATTTTATGGTTTGCTTGTTCCTGACAAAACCCCAAAAGGGCATTTTCGAAGGATATCTGGTAAGTCTCAACTGGACAGCACAATTTTAAGGAGCAACCGGACCGCCAGACAAAGGTGGTTGAAATGCAATACAGGCCGCAAAAGGCAGCAGGAATTGTGCAAGGCTAAAAAATTCAGAGTAAAAATGTTTGTGTGATATACACAATTCACGGAAATTGTACATAAACTTTGCAATTCACTCTGCCATCTAGTAGCACCTGAACATAAACGGAATTTGTGGTAAAACTAAGACAGCTAATCAAAATTTGAGCACGGATTCTGATTCAAATAACACATTTTTGAAGAAAAAAAAAAACAAAATAGCAGAGATTTGATTTGTATTGCGAACCCCCAATGGTTTTCACTGCTGTTTTCAGCAGGGGACCGGTTACGGGGATAGAATGGACTGAGGTAGAATGGGACAGAGGTAGAATGGGACTGAGGCAGAATGGGACTGGGGTAGAATGGGACTGGGGTAGAATGGGACTGGGGTAGAATGGGACTGGGGTAGAATGGGACTGAGGCAGAATGGGACTGGGGTAGAATGAGACTGAGGCAGAATGAGACTGGAATAGAATGGGACTGGGATAGAATGGGACTGGGATAGAATGGGACTGGGATAGAATGGGACTGGGATAGAATGGGACTGGGATAGAATGGAACTGAGATAGAATGGGACTGGGATGGAATGGGACTGAGGCAGAATGGGACTGGGGTAGAATGGGACTGGGGCAGAAGTGGACAGAGGCCGACAAAAAATTCTGCCTCAGTCCCATTCTGCGTTAGTCCGTTCTATCCCAGTCCCCCGTCCCTTCAGCAGATTCACACACATCTTTTAAGATCAAAACATAAATCATGGAAAAACATTAATTGTCCCATTTTTTTCGAGAGTCCCCCTAAACATCATGTTGTTAAAAACCACTGACCAGTGCAATGGGCCATCTGCAAAGCTTCGGTTTGAATTGGTTTGCTAATCCCACTGATCCGCCCCACCCTCCTGACGATCATCCAGTGGGAGGCCGTGTGAAACAGGCCGGGGCACCTGACAGAGCCAAATGATGCTTTAGCATCAAGAGATGGGATTATGCTAGGGGTCAAGTAATTGGCCTATAATACGAGATGGGATTGGCCACTCATTTTTGGAGGTGGACGCGGTGTCTCCATGTGACGTTAGGAGCAGTCAAGCCCAAGAAGTCAAAAGTTGCTGGCATTTGGTTTGGTTGACAACTTGACATCATGCTGCTACCTTGATGAATTTCCCGAGAACGAAAAGGACAGAAGAGAAAAAAGTTACAAAAATTACCGTCTGAAGAATAGCCAGTAAGTCCCCCGAATATAACCAGAACATAGTTGACATCAAGCTCCTTCATTATCTCGTATGCCTTCTCTTCTGTAGATGCCATGGCCTGTCCAACCCTCGAAATGTGCGTGTTGTTCCATGTGTTGTTGTCAACTAGGATCGTTCTATTGGCCATTGCAGTTATCTGGTACCCGTAATCCCACCATGACATCACTTTGGCATCCTGAAATGAGGGTGGCAAAATGCAAAGAAAATGATAGCTGTTGACTGCACAGCTGCAGAAACAATAACGACTCCCTTGTAGAATTAATTGGGCTATCAGATTTCATGCAGGTCTTCATGGAAAAGTTGGCAAATGCAATGATTGACATTTAAATACATCAAACATGTCTGAGACCACATTATTCCGTTCTGAACAACATCGAATTATGTCTTCACGAACGGCAAACGGCATCAGGTTTCGGAAAATTAAGCCTATCTTCAGGTATTCGCCACACTATTCTCCAGGAGAAAAGATACACCGGGGAGGCGTAAGCCTCAATATTCCCTTTTTGAATTCCAGCTGACATCAAGACAAAACATCGGCAAATCACCATTGTTGCAGACAATGGTGGAGCTCCCCGTGAATGACTATGTAAAATTGAATCAGGGGACGATCAGTATTATTGTCATTATTGACGGTGCAAGTTTGCTGTTTCCTGTTTTTATTTGAAAGACATATTCAGGAGAGAGACTCGTCAGCTTTGCATCGGAACCAAACTCCGCACAGATCGTTCAACTGCCCCCCCCGGACATCAATTTGCTCACCAAAATAAGCCGAGAATGGGCGAAAACGAAATTTACAAAAAATAAAGACGAACTTTCATGGGCAGCTTCTTGTGGACTCAGCAAGCCTGTCTGAAGGTACTCTCACCGGATAAAATATTTTTGCTTCTATCTGGGGTGGCAAGGAGGGGTTTTTAATGGCCTTCGGGCAGATTTTCACCCACATCCAGCACGGCTCTATTGAGACCGACCAATGCTGGCTCCAGCTTCGGTTGGCGCAAATCAACAAAAAGTCTCTGTGTCATTGTCTCACAGTGGTTAATTTTCTTGGCAATCGGTTAATTTTTATCGCGACTTCTTCGATTCAAAAGAACTGTGTTAGATGTCAAAATATGACAGAAGAACTGTGTGTGATACCTACCGTACAATATCTGTTGCTTTACCTACCATTTAATATTTGAATAATAATCTCAGAAAACTAACCCCTAATTGACAAAACTCTGAAGAAGTAGGCGGCAGGTAAATGCAAATTTTTTTTTAATATCCTTACAGAACACGACTTCAGAACTACCTAACACTCAATAATCAGACATGTCATTAATAAGCTGGTTAGCCATACTTAAGTGCTGTCTGTTAGTCCACTTGAGTGCTGTTAGCCACACTTTGTCTAAACATACTTTAATGCTGCTTAGGCAAGTATGCATCAAAAAATATGCCAAAAAACTTTCGGCATACCAACTGTGCAATACTGCAACATAAAAGTACCGATGCGGAAAAAACTTTGAGAAGTTCGGTCGAAAAAAATCCTTCTCGCACAAACATGCTGCAGCTGCCTCACCTCAGGAGTATTCATCTTCAGCCAGTAGTACGCTTCTCGAAAATCGTCGAAAATAATTCTCGATCCATCGTGAGCACGGGCAGAGAGCACAATACTCGGAGAACTGTAAGCTTCCGATGTGACCCAAGTGCAATGGAACGTGTAGGTCACAAGGAAAAACGACATAATTCCAACAAACGCAATTGCAACCTGGAGAAAAAAGAGTAGGTAGTGTTTTAGGGGAAAAACAGAGTACCTAGTGTTTTCGGGGAAAACAGAGTAGTGTTTTAGGGGAAAACAGAGCAGTGTTTATGGGGAAACAGAGTGTTGTTTTTGGGTGAGTGAGGCCTAAATGGACAGGTAGGCACTGACGTAAAACAAATAATGATTCTATTGAAAAAGAAAAATTGCATTTTAGGCACCATTTCATGGAAAATCCAACATAAAAAACTAATCGATATTCGAACCGAGCAGTTCGAGCTCTGCCAGAACAAAACACCTTAATCCCTGAGAAAGCTGCCCCTCTGCAAAAAAGCCTGAATGCGTGGCTCATGCGAATTATGACAAAAATAAATGGTACGGTTGATGCAAGTTTTCCAGAAATTAGAGCTGCATGAGGGGGACAGACAGAAACGAAACTGTAACTTTTGAAAAATTTGGTCGACCATGCCACTTATTTTCGTTAACCTTCGTGAGCCGCGAATTCTGGATTTTTTTGCAGAGGGGTGGATTTGTCAGAGATCAAGGTGTTTGGTTCTGCCAGAGTTCGAACCCCTGATCGATCGAATGTTGTCTTTCTTGAAATAATTCTGACATAGAGGAGACATTCGAACATTTCGGCACTTATGTTCCATCTCTATCGGCGGAGAGATCATGACGGGGGTAACGCTAACTCCGAGCAGAGAGGTAAATTTTTGCCATCTGCTCCAATATCAAAAATTTACCTCGCAGCTCGGAGTTAGCGTTACCCCCGTGATGATCTCTCCGCTGCAGGGGTGTTACCCCCGTGCTGCCCTACACGTTAAGTACTGGGTATCATCTGCATTTAAAGTCCATGCTACAGCTTGCAAAGCAATCCCAAAAGTTTAACACTTGCACACATCAAGGGGACGGGGGACAAAAGAGAGTGATCAAAATCAGTTAAAGATATGTTACTGCACATGGCTGAGTTCACTGTGAAATGGGTTGCTCATCGCATCAGTTTATCATGTGTGGAACCTGAGTGTCGCGAGTGGCAATGGGGAGAACGAACGTTATCTTCAGCAACCGCCAATGAGTATCATGAATTTGGTTGAAACAAAAAGCAAGCCCGACAACCAACTCCGTTTCAATGCAACTCTAATTCAAAAAACAGTTTCTCCGAGCGTGGTAATAGTGTGGAAACTCTTTTAGTTTGTCGTCCACCTTTTTCGGATTTAGATCCCCACTGCGGGCGCATTCCCCATAATTCTGTGAGAGCAATCTACTCGGATAGAGCCATCTATTGCAAAAAGGCCTAAAACATGATTCAGTCAAAAGGCTAATACTTTAGCGGTCATATTCCCCAAAGCCACTGACCCTAACTTGATGAAGAGCCAATTCAATTTATAGAATTCTGTTAGAAAATTTGATTTCTATGCAAAAGACTATTCCTTTTCCATCGCTGAGGAAGCTCAATCAATGCGTGGGCACCATGAACGGGAAACATGGTCAACAATAAATTATCAAACTGGTCGCAAACCGTTCGTAATAACTTGAAATTGGCGACGTTTCGCCCCCGTCAACGTGGGGCTTTGTCAAGCAAAAGTTCAAACAGATCGCCTTCACTGCTGCTCCGAGACTGGATGAGGCTGGATGAAGATGAGCTGGGATGGTTGTTGATGTTGGCTTGTGTTTTCTGAAGGGGTGAGGTGCGGACTGTGGGGTTGTGGTCGGTATTCCGGTGCGGAGATGGTGGCGGGGACAGGAGGGGGTGGGTGGTTGCTATGTGGGGTCAGTGTAGAATTCGTTGCGAGTCCAGGGAAAAATCTTCTGTTGGGATCTGGAGTGGGAGGGGCGGGAAGTTAAGATGTTTTTGAGTGGGCGGGTGGGGGCCGTGAGTCTGAGAGTCTGTTGCCAGGCAATCATCGTGCCCGGGTCGTCATTCAGGGCTTGTTGGTCTGAGATGATGTGGCAGGACTCCAGGTTTTTTCTCATTCGAGTTCTGCTGCAGTTGTGTTTGACTTGGGCTGCGCTGAAATTTATGGTATGGCCAGTTGTGATGGCTTTTGCTTGACAAAGCCCCACGTTGACGGGGGCGAAACGTCGCCAATTTCAAGTTATTACGAACGGATAGCGGTCAGTTTGTTAATTTATGGTTGACTACGTTGAGGAAGATGTATCTGAATGCGGATTTGGCAATTTTTCAAGCTTAGAGTTAGGGTCATGGTTAGTGGCTTTGGGGAATACGGTCGTAGGTGTCGCAGGAAAAAATCAACGGCAACTGTTGTCAGGATACCAAAGACAGATTTTCACTGAACACATCCAGCATATTGAATGCCTCAAATAAATCGTGAAATGAAACAATGCCCCAGTCCACTAACATGACTCTTCATGGTGAAATTATCCTCAAATTTCTTAGCACTTTTCTTATCCGTTAACTTTGGTGCATTGAGATCCTTCATGTAAGTGTGGAGGGTGGTCGAAACAGCAATACCCGACATGATACACATGACAGGTGCCAACACCAGCATAAGACGAACCATAACACCCTGGAAAGACGAATTGAAAGAGGAAATTATTTTTCATTGCTTGGTTTCTAGCAGCCAATGAGGTGCCTCCATGCTTGCAAACAAATGATTGGTCCCCGGTAAACCAGGGCCCACTATAGGCTGCGCAGGATAACGCTGTCTTCAACTGAAGATTTGCACTATCCACGGACAAAGAAAAGAAATGCAATGAGCCAATCAGAAAATCATATGCACCAAACTATGAATTCAGGATCCGTACAGATCTTCAAGATTTTAAGAGATCTTCATCTTCTCAGAGATAATCTTCTTGCACCAATTCCAGAGCGACACCTTTTATCACTGTTCTTGTTCTGAACAATTAATCTCGTGCCACACATTATTCAGTTCAGTTAAATTTTGTAAAATTACAGTTTAAAAGCAACTGTTATGTTTATGCCATGAAATTATCATCAGCTTACATTAATCAGGGCACAAACTCATTGAGCATATCTCATTTCCTCAATCGACCTCTCAGGCACAGAATGCATGAAAATCAAACCAAAAGCCCACATAAAAGGCACAACCTCTTTGAAAGGTCAAACGAGAAAGTTGATGGGAAGTTAAACAAAATAACAAATTTATCCGAAGCATCGTGTGCTGCCATCAAGTGTCCAGGCATGTTTCACACGGCCTCCCATCCACGTTTGTATCTTCCGCATTCTGCAAACTAGCCTGCGATGTGAGGTTCCGCCATAATCCAATCCCACGGAATGCAATGGACTGCCACCTTGCCCATCTGCCAACGGTCTCCCTATTTGCAGTCATGTCTTGTGAGAACTGCCATATGCCACTGTCTAAGAGGCGTGGAAAAGCCAAGAAAGGAGGTCACTACTATCCTCCCGGCAGGCTTACTGGGGCGTGGAGGGAAGTGCCCAAACTGCCTTTTGACCAGGCTGTTGTGCAGTGAGAAATGAAAAGAAATGGCCGAGAATGAATCCATCGAACAGACTTCGATTGAGACAATCTGCCATATGCACCAAAGCCACTTGAAAGCCAACCTTGAAAGCCAACCTTGAAAAAAGTCAATTCCACATTCAGATGGACATTTATCAACGATGTAAAAGAATAAGGTTGTGCATGGAAATCAAATTTTCCAACAGATTTCTATGCAAAAAAAATTTTATGTCTCGAATTCTGGTGGAAAATTTTATTTCTATGCACAACAGTATTCCTTTTCCATCATTGAGAAAGGTGCATCTGAACGTGAAATTGACTTTTTTCAAGCTTAGGGTTAGGGTCAGGGTTAGTGGCTTTGGTGCATATGGCCGATTGACGCTCAAAACTAGTCAGTGGAAAAAGTGATTTTCGTGGCGATACACTTCAAAGTTTTCCCAAGGAACTCTTGTTCTTGGGAGCTGTGGAACACTCCAACTGCATCTCATAACCTCTTGGTGCAACATTTTTATTTAAACGGTACGGAAGGGCAAATTGACTCACAGCAAAGTACACAGACGTGAATCCGTAAAGCAGCAAGAATATGTTGGAGTCGCTCAGATGTCGGAAGCAGTAATACGCCCCAACTGGAAAGAGAAACACCAGCAGTTGGAGATCAAAGTAGAATGAACTCCAAGCTGTAGGTTGATGCTCAGAAACTGACGCAATTATCGGAATGTGGTTCTTCGCATAGGAAGGATCTAGCAGTGTATAGAACCGACCAGTCCACGGTGAAATTTTGCCTAAAAAGAGATAGATATGAAAAATTATAACACTGAGCAGATGGTCCCAGGGTATTCCAGAACTCTCAAGCCCTGAACCACTGTGGAATTGTTGCTGCGAACGAACTGAATTGTTTTTCCATGAATGCTGGTTCAAGAAAGAAGAACACATTTTTCAGAGTTTTTGAGCACGCTCCAGGTCTGTTGGCAGATGGGAACAAAACATGCAAACAACATTTTTAGTTGTTGGCTTTCCCAAGTGCTTTCCCAGTGAATTTCAAGCTACGCCGGCACTGGCATCAGGCAACGCCAGTACTGGCATCAAGCTATGTTGGCACTGGCATCAGGCAACGCCAGTGCTGGCATCAAGCTACGCCGGCACTGGCATGAGGCAATGCCAGTGCTGGTATCAAGCTACGCTGGCATTGGCATCAGGCAACGTCAGAACTGGCATCAAGCTTCGCCGGCACTGGCATCAAGCCAGGCCTTTGACAAAAGCACCCCCAGGGCAAGGGATTTCTGGGGGATCTTCTCACCAAAAAGCCGTTATGTTGACAAGTTTCAACAGTCAATTCTTTTTAAATGTAAAAACTGCACCAACTGTGCAAGAAGGGAGATTCAACATCTTCGGGGGACTGGCCTTGTAGACAATTGGCATCCGCTGCCTGTGATGCCAAAGGTCACATGGGCTGCCACAAGTGACTGCTGCTGCATGGTTCCACCGGAAACCCTTGAGAGGGAGCTGCACTATGGCATCATCAAAGGTTTAACCTTCTTGGTAAATTGGGCTTCCCAAAATGGCACCTTTCGTTATTTCAAGATATATTTTCTTCTGGAAGTTTGTTGTATTTGTTCAATACTGGATTTAGAGAGTGTCTGGATAAAGCTCAGAGAGGGGGTTTCTTGGGTGGGGGTAAACCATCTCTACCTTTCCACAGGGCCCCATCACCCATTCATAGAGGGTTTCGAGAGGTTCCACCTTCTCTACCTTTCCACAGGGCCCCATCACCCATCCATAGGGGGTTTTGAGAGGTTCCTGGCCAGAGCTTGGTTAGGGGGTTCCTCTTGTTTGGGTGAACCTCCTCAGCCTTTCCCCAGTGCTAATAACCTCGATGCCAAAAATTTCTGCTCTGAATTTCTCCTATAAATTCAGCATTGAAGATATCTTTGGAAATCAACACCCGAGGAGCTGTTTAGAAATCCCAAAGAGCTGTTTAGAAATCCAAATTGAAGTGATGTCTTTCTGGAAATCAACACCAAAAGAACTGCTTACAAATTCAAATTGAAGTGATCTCACTGGAAATCAACACCAAAGAGCTGTTTAGAAATCCAAATTGAAGTGATGTCTTTCTGGAAATCAACACCAAAAGAACTGCTTACAAATTCAAATTGAAGTGATCTCACTGGAAATCAACACCAAAGAGCTGTTTAGAAATCCAAATTGAAGTGATGTCTTTCTGGAAATCAACACCAAAAGAACTGCTTACAAATTCAAATTGAAGTGATCTCACTGGAAATCAACACCAAAGAGCTGTTTAGAAATCCAAATTGAAGTGATGTCTTTCTGGAAATCAACACCAAAAGAACTGCTTACAAATTCAAATTGAAGTGATCTCACTGGAAATCAACACCAAAGAGCTGTTTAGAAATCCAAATAGAAGTGATGTCTTTTTGGAAATCAACACCAAAGAGCTGTGCTTAAACCCGTATTGAAGCGACCTCTTTATAAAAATCAACATCAAAGGTTTATAAATCCAAGTTAAAAAAAGGTTAAAAAATCCAAGTTAAAAAAAATCATGAAACACGTTTCTCAATGATCAACAACCACTGACCTGTGATCGTCAACAACACAGCCAAACTGATGACGATAGAGAGAAGCAATACAACCAATGATTTGAAAAGATATCTGAAATTATCTTCAGTCAACTTGCTCCTCAAATAGTCAAAAAATGCAAAAATCTGGCACAGACCAAAAACGCCCAGAGCCTGGAAAATAGAAAAGCTCGCCATAAGTGGGGTGGAAACTTGGTAGAATTACAGATAGAAAACTCACTCGACCATTTATTCTCCAGATGAAGGCAGTGGAGCTGACGTCTCGGAGGCATCCCGTTCTCCGTTGACTGGGCTTCGTCAACAGAGAGTGGGACGCCTCCAAAACGTCATCTCCGCTGCCTTCATCTGGAGAACAAATCGTCGAGTGAGTTTTCTGTATGGAAATAATTACCACCATCCATCATATTTATCTTCTATGAAAGCAGTCTAGGTGTCCGTACTCGTAAAGTCCTTTATGAATAATTCAAAGGGGCAGGCACAGATCACACAGGCTTATTCATTTAGATTGTGCATCAAGAAACCGCCACTAATCCCTTTTATTACATGCCTTGGCCAGTGGCCCAACCACCAGAATACCTACCTAACCTGCAAAAAATAATAAAGCATTTCTATCTTGGGCAATTGTCGACAATCTACATTCCTCCATCCTTGTTGAGGAATCGCATGACAACTCTCCATAAACAGTGTATACGTATAGCAACAAGATAACAGATCGGCAATAACAGGCCGTATATTCCCCATCACAACAACTCACCAACTCAATGGGTAGCCAATTCAACACACGAATGCATCTTTCAATGCAACAATGGAAAAGGAATTAGTTGTGTTGTGCATAGAAATGAAATTTTCACCTCACAAAGCTACCTATCTATTGAATTATTGGTTTTTGAGTTAAACCTGAGGGTGAGTTGCAATGGGGAATATGGCCGAATAACTACCGACTGATGTCAAGTGATGGAATCATGCTAGCTGACCCACCCAACCAGATTGCAGCTGATCCGAGCGAGAAGAAACCCATCAAGGTCCCCACATCAAATAAGTACCGCGTCCGGCACCTAAGTCTGGACATAGCCCTCACTGGATAACACAAAATGTGTTTATTTTTGCGTCATTTTTGCATGATATTCCACATGCTGCTGATAACGAAATGCTGCGGCTGCCAAACGGATCAGCAAAGGCTGCTGTACACTGATTTCATTTCTGCTCATTGTATCAGTCGGGTTTGGCCAAATTTATAGCTTTGGCCCAAGTCGCATTCCTCGCAAGAACGCAACGGCGGCTAATCTGCATTTCTTTTATTGCTTTGAATTTATTTCATGAGCTTTACATGCTGACTCCACTTGTCGCCGTAGGAAACTGCCAACCTTTGGAATGCAGCGCAAATTGAATAAAAGTTGGCGTTCAGGATTTCCTGGGAGTGGCCGGTCTGGTTCGAATATCCGAAGATGACGTTAGTAAAGCACTGTCTGGAGGTCAGCTCAAAAGGCCCGCACACACGATAAAATTAGTGTGTCATGCTAATTTTTCACACTAATTTGTTAGCAAGCGCGGATGGGCATTTAACGTGCTATTTAATTTGGCAAATTTCATTTGCACGTTTGAGATTGACATGAAATGTGGTCCGATTTGGATTCTTCCAGTCGTAAGACCGGCCCCGTCAAACGATCAAATTATTGTGGCGTGGCCGCTGACGATCAAATTTGTCACAAGCCATGATTTTACAGCTCCGTTTTCTGGCTCTGCCAGAAAACCATCCTGCAAATTTGAGCATGCTAATTTGACGGTAAACTGCACATTAACGATCAAATTAGTGTGTCATGCCAATTTGTCATGTGATTTCCGTCCAGCCACCCATTGAACATAACATTGCGACGAATGTCAGCGCTGACTCGCGTGTGCAGCCGCCTTTGCTTGGCCGACGCAATCATTGTTTATCATGCTACCTGTTGAATAAAAATTTATTTTTGATAAGCTCCATAATTGCGGGCAAAAAACACAGCAGCATGTCCAGACTTAGGTGCCGGACGCTGTATCTGCACTGCAATATGAACAAAAATTTTCATGGAGTTTTGCATGTGAAAATAAAGGCTTGAGACAGTGTGACAACTGACAACGCATTTCCCATGGGAGGGCATGTTATGATAATATTTGCCTTTTATCACATTTCAAACATCTTCCGCAGCAACGAGCATTTTGTAGCCAATGACACAGAGGGCATAGAAAATGTGGTAGGTAGGTTTTAAGAGCGTAAAGGGGACTAATCTTCTGAGAAGAATGGGGGTTTTCTTCTGTTGACAAAATTCTAACAATTAGGCAGCTAACCGTTTGTAGAAATTGAAACGGCGACGTTGCGCCCCAGCGAACGTGGTTTTTTTATCATGCACAAGACCGAAACAGATCTGTTTCTAACTTGTGCATGACAAAGCCCCACGTTAGCAGGGGTGAAACGTCACCATTTCCCATATTTACGAATGGTTAGCGGCAGGGATGGGCAAGGTATGGTACCTTAGAGGGGGGGTAAAGAGGTCTACGACGGGGGGGGGGGTAGGGCACCGAAAATGCAGGGGGTCTGGGGGCGGCAGCCCCCCAGCATGGGGGGTCTGGGGGGCTGTGCCCCCCAGGGGGGGTCCAGGGGCAGCGCCCCTGGCAGGGGGTTTGGGGGACAGCGTCCCCCAAAAGCTGAAGCTTTTTTGAAAAATTAGGGGTCCTCAGATGCCATTTTACGACATTTCAGGTCCTTTTTTCCTTATCCTGGAGGGTTTGCAGTCGCTATAGACGGAGCAAGGAAATAACTGTCAGAAACGACTTTCTGGATGAGTTTTTTTTTTCATTTTACCATTTTCTGTAAATCAAAACAGAAAGTACAAAAGAAACAGAATGTAGCTATTGAAGTCCTGGGGTGTGCAGGGCACACACCAGGACTTCGGCCAAGGGTCCCCTCGGAAAAAGGCTAGGGGGTAACATCGGCCGAAGGCCGAGGTTACCCCTCCCCCTGGCCTTTTTCCGGCAGGGGAATCAAAAAGGAAGTAGGTACAAAAGAAACAGAATGTTGCTATTGAAGTCCTTCCTGGTGTGTTCAGGGCACACACCAGGAAGGACTTTGACAGCAACATTCTAGGGTGGGGGTAGGGGGGGTAGGGGTAACCTCGGCCAAAGGCAGAGGTTACCCCCCCCCTAGCCTTTTTCCGGCAGGGGAATCAAAACAGAAAGTACAAAGAAACAATGTTGCTCCTATTGAAGTCCTGGTGTGTGCCCTGCACACACACCAGGACTCTTTTCCCACCCTTTTCCGACGGTACCCTTGGCCTTCGGCCAAGGGTACCGTCGGAAAAAGGCTGGGGGGGGGTAACCTCGGCCGAAGGCCAGGGAGGGGTAACCCCCCCCCCCTACCCCCCTATGCTCAACCCTGGTTAGCGGCTTATTTGTCATAATTTTGTCAACCACCTATGTTCCCGTTCGGTTGCCCTGTGCATTGGTTTTCCTTTTTTAGGTACCACATTGCCACAGTAAAGTGCTGCCAGTCACACGCACACGCCCACACAGACAATATTTGGGCCCTCCTCAGAAACACAATGCCACAAATGTCAAAACCTAGGGCATAAGAACAATACAACAAAACTTACAATCATGTGCTCTGAACTTTGAACAGGTTGAAACCCAACGAAAGGTATCTGCATCGAAAGAATTGTGCCGACACAATAAAGAGTACTGTATGCTACGTATATTCTGTGAGAAAAACGACCAGTTATCAAAAGTGTGAAGACGTGAAGAGGTATCAAATTGATAAGGAACACATATCCACCCCAAGCTGACACCTGAAAGAAAAAATGAAAGTAGTGCAGATACCAAGGGATTAAATTGTGAAATTGGTGGAAGTAGCACGCTTCTATTCACAGCCATTTTACCATAGACGGGGTGTTTACAGCCACTACACAGAGACCATTTTCCCTGACTTTTCCAGGTTTTCCAGACAGAAGTTCCAAAACATCCAGACATTTTGGATTCTCATTGCCCTCCATCTCTTAACATATTGAATTGCCTGAAATGTTTTAAACAAACCTGGAATAACAAGGCCTACAACATGGCTTTGTTTGATATGCGCTAAGTGTAGCCTAACCTTGCATAACAATACAACGAAGAAGAAAAAAGATGAAGAAATTCAGTCAAGCCCTGTTCCAAAGTAGGCAGGGAACAAAGGCTTTACCTACTTGCCAGAGAAAGAGAAATTCCGAGAAAAAAACTCCCTGACTTTGCAGAGAACTTTTGAGAAATTCCCTGACTTTTCCAGTATGGCAAAATTCCATGACTGTTCCAGGTCTGCAAACACTCTGATAGAGGTAATTTTAGTGGAACGCCATGCCCCATAAAAAGAAGTAGGTAGGTGAGTGTTATTGTACCACCGCATACACCCTACAATTTAATTTCCTATTTTTCAAATTCGGTAATCATTGCAAAGTTCTGAAAGTTCGCACCAACAAAACCAAGATGGGTCAATCTCATAATCAGTTGTGATACTGAACAAAATTTGAAACAGATAGGTGGGGAAAAAGTCTAGATAAATCAGATATCCAAATGTCGGTATCTTTGATTTGGGCAAAACGTAAGATGCATTGGATCACCCCCATTATTTTTGATGTCACAAGAACGGAAAAAGCCATCTCAAGCCAGAAAGCTCGGATTTTGTGCATCCCTGCAACAATTTGGTCCGTAAAGTCCCATTTGCTACTTACCTCACTCTGCGGTCGACATTTCCCTGACCAGGACAAAGGCAATGTCCTGGCTAAGGAAGACATTTCAGGTGCCATCTCTGGTGGGCTTTGTTGCTTGCCAGGACCAGTCTCCACATGGGCACATGGGCAAGCAGAAATTGTCCCACGCTCTACAACTTTTTCCAGGACGTGATTGGCATCATTAAAAAAAATTATTGACATAAATTCACCTCCTTTGCACCAAAAACATTTCCCTAAATTTAAATTGCATCTGGCGCCACGATCCGTTTCACAAACACTGTGAGTCGTTACCCGATTAAAGGCCATTTTAGGATCGATGTCACGATTTTATGACGACCTTTCAACCCCTGGGCTGGGGTCTTTTTCAAGTCTGATGACACGATATGATCGCAGCTGCTGGTGTTGTGCGACTGATACAGATTGAGAACGGGTCTGTTCTCAATCTGCATCAGTCGAACAACACCAGCGATCATATCGTGTCATCAGACTTGAAAAAGACCCCAGCCCAGGGGTTGAAAGGTCGTCAGAAAATCATGACATCGATCCTAAAATGGCCTTTAATCAGGTAACTACTTACCTACAGTGTTCCCTAAATTTATTCATCCCCATTTAATTTTTCCATAGAAAAAGGCGAAAAACATTGATTAACCGGTCAAGCCCGGAATTACGAATTCTGGTTTTAAATGTGCTTTTCCGCACCATTCGGAAACACGGAGTGTCGCCCCCGCCGGAATTAATAATTTCTGCAAGGATTTTCGAAAAACGGAAATGCATGCATTTCCCGTCCAACGAAGCCAGAGTTCTGCTATGTGTCATAAAAATCGTCAATAATGTAATGTTTTCAACAAAAAAAAAAAAAACAACTCCTCCGCACAAAAAAACGCCAAGATACCCACAAAACGCTTCAAACCGCATCAAAATTGAGCAAAAACTGGAAAAAACAGGAAATTTCAATGCGACGCCATTTCAAAACGAATGCAGCAAATCACGTGAAATAAGCGTCGGCTGAATCGCGCGTCTTTCCAGTTCCCGAATATTCAAATTTCGGCGGGCGGCAGATGTCGCGCGATCGCGCAAAAAAGGCGCCTTCTACAGGAATTTGAGAGAAAAAAGTGGGAAATTTGAAAAGTGCGCTGAATGAAAACGGTTGGACCGATTTTGGTAGAATAAACGTCTGCTAGATCGCTGTTTTTTCCTCTTTCCGGCTGTGAATATCATTGAATGGTGCTGATATTACGTAATTAAATTCAAATCCCTTGAAAATGGAATGCACATGCGGACGTGAATTTACGTCGTTCGTACAATCACATCTTGGCGGCTTTGACGAATATTTACGTCGCTCGTATGCACTGTTTTTTTAGCGGACGTAAATGAACGGCGCTCGGGCTTGACCGGTTAACAATAATCAGAAACAACAAAAGTGTTAATGAGCACCTATAAGGGTGCATTTCGAAACAAAGGGTTGAAATCGACAACTCTTACCATGTAAAAATATGCCAATGCTGCCGTGGCTGACCAGAGAATGGAACCAGTCTTCACCGACTTGATCCACATGTAATAAGTCAACAGCATACAGCAAATTGCAATACCTAAGATGAAGAGAACAAACAACGTGATGTTCAAGGGTTGAAAAATTGTAAAAATAGTGGGTGTGTATCGCAGAAGCAACAATGAAATCATTCTGAAACATTCTACACCAACTGCAAAAACACCACTCCACCATTCCACTAATTTACATGTTCTGTTCTCACAAGATTACATCAGCACCAGAGAGTACCTGCTCACTATGTGGTTAGATGATAGTGTGCATACATCAGCACCAGAGAGTACCTGCTCACTATGTGGTTAGATGATAGTGTGCATACATCAGCACCAGAGAGTACCTGCTCACTATGTGGTTAGATGATAGTGTGCATACATCAGCACCAGAGAGTACCTGCTCACTATGTGGTTAGATGATAGTGTGCATAATTTCTGTCTGCGAGTAGAGTGTGGTTCGGTGATACCCAATTTCTTCAGTTTTATCTTGTGCTAACCTTGGATCCTTTCTGGCCGATGCTCGAATTTCTTCAAATTTCTCTCGTCCCAAGATCTTTCAACTGCTCGTCACCTGCAGTATCATCAGGGGGTCCGTTGAGGTGAATGTCGGAGACTAAGAAACAGAGGAGAATCTGGTGTTCATGTCAGTGCCCAGTGGTTAAAACATCGTCAGATCAGTAAAACCGACTCCTGTCAACCTTTTTTACTGATCTGACGATGTTTTAACCACTGACATAAACACCAGATTCTCCGCTGTTTCTTTGTCTCCGACATTCACCTCAACGGACCCCCTGATGATACTGCAGAAGACGAGCAGTTGAAAGATCTTGGGACGAGAGAAATTTGAAGAAATTCGAGCATCGGCCAGAAAGGATCCAAGGTTAGCACAAAGATAATACCATGCCGTGCTCAAAGGAAGCTTTCCAAATCATTCTTCAGTTTTAGTGACTCGGAATGTGCCCAATTGGTTTGGAAAATCGGCGCAGCCACTTCCAACAAAAAGTTCGGCCGAAAAAATTAACCTTTTCCCGGTCAGAGGTCGGGCACTACAAGGTGAGTCATGAAATGGGTTTAATGCAGCTGTTTAAAGCAAATTTTGTGGACAAGTTTTGAAATGCAGCGGACACGCAGTTATTTTTAGTTTTTCAATTTTTCTCTTTGCAGGATGTTTTCTTTTTCAAAGGGCTACGAGGGTTGTTGAAAACGTTTCTGCTTTTGCACAGAAATTCTTGGTTTTTGTGGGTTTTTCTCCTGTGACATTGAAATTTGATCATTTTGGAACTTGTCAGGTGATTTTCAGTTCAATCCGATGCAAATTGTTAATTGTATCGCAATTTGAAAGTATATAATACCCTATTCACACCAAAAAATTAATCACGTTTAACGTAATGACGTTCAGCTTAAACACGTTTAGCTGATCGTAATTAAAACTGGGCGTTCACACCAACGGTCAACTCTTGATCGTAATTAACTTTAATGATGTTTAACCTGCATTTTTGGCGTTCACACCAAAGGGGCTGCTGATGTAATTGCAACTGCAATTTCAAAGGCATTTCTCTGATCAATTATTGCAGTTTTTCTGGCCGATGAAGGCAGTTTGCACGCAATGCCGCTCCAAGCCTGGAAGCAGCGCTTTGTCAGGAATTCGAGACAATGGCAATCAGAGACTTTTGTGGCATTGGCGGAATTCCGAATCGTCAACACAAAAATGCAACCTCAAGGCTTCCGAAATTCCTGTGCGCCCAGGATTCACTTCGTGAAGATTTTGTTTGAAGGAAAACACAGCAAATGCGCATGGCATTGCCACTCGATGAGGTTTGATTTTTGAGTTTCAAACCCGAAAAACAAAAAAAAGGACAAGGGATGGCTCATGCTCCGTCAGAATCGGACAAATCAGAACTGGCCAATCGGCATGCGCGTTCAGAGAAAAGGAGAATTGAAGTTCGCGTTTTTCGATGATTCAGGCACAAACAGAAAATGGGACGCAAGCCAAAATGTAAGATTTTATGCGGTTCGCTGACAGCAAGCGAAGCAACGCGGAATTGCAGGAAATGGGCTTTTAGGTCGGGCCCCAGTGCATTGATTGGGACCCATACTGGTTAGCGGGTTGGCTTTGATCAGATAATGGCCAATGTGGGTCCCATATGAGCCAGATATGGGGAAATCGGATAAGCCCATACCCCTATTCAGCCCACTAACCCAATATGGGACCCATATATGGTGCTGCTTGGGATGGTGACAAAAAGTAAAAAAAAAACATGCTTGAATTCCGAGAAATTTTGAGATGAAAATTGATTTCTCGATCACAACAAGGAATTGGACGAAATGCCACTATCTTGAACACATGCGTTGTAATTATTTATTTTTTCTGTGTCCGGAGAGCGAATTTCTGAATTCCAAACAAATCGCATGAATTTCGACCAATCGGATGCGAGGGGACAAACGAAAATGCGGATGCGGACCAATGGTTGACACGGCGGTTCGCGAAACAAGCTAATTGCGCGGAATTGCAGGTCAAGTTTGGGAAGGTTGGGTTGATTAGACACGATTTTGGCCCTGATATAGGTTTGGCATGATGGAGGCATTTTGGTTTGAGAAGTTTGATGTTCAACACTTTGCACTGGCAGCCCCATGTTCGGATTCCACGAATTCCGCATTTTGGAAGGACCCGGATGCGAGCAAAATCGTTCATGAATGGACCTTCCGAAGAGATTTCCGGCAGCAGCCTCTGTGGCCGATGTGGTCCAGACAGCCTGCTGGCTGCTGCCGCTGCGGTGGAACCCATGGAAAAATGACAGTTTTTTGATTTTGAAAATACCATGAAATGTTTTTTGACACCAGTGGCAGTTGTTGACACCAGGAAGAGGAAAGGTTGGGTTTGGGTTGGATTCGCTTCAGATGTCGAAAACGCGGTTTCAATTTGGGTGAGCACATCTGATTGGTCGAAATTCATGCGATTTGTGTGGAATTTTGAAATTCGCGTTTTTGAGGTTTCTCACGGGACAATTTTGACTTCCGCGGGTTGCGGGATTTTCGGTGGTTCGCCGTCATTTCTGCGGGTTTTCCGCCAGTTTTGTGGCAGAAATTTTTTGACCTATATTTTTCATTCCTTTAACAGTCGATTGGGCGAATTTCAGCTTTTTCGGTGTTCCAATTTGTCCTGGTTTTCCCCTTTTCCGATGAGATATAAACTGGGTCCAAGAAAAGATGTTCACATTTGTGCCTCATTTTCCGATCTGTTGCGGGAAAGAACTGCGGTTTTTCTGCGGTTTTTGGAAATTTTCCGCGGTTTTTCCGCCAGTTTTCAGAAGAAAATCGCGCGCGGTTTTTCCGCCAGTTTTCAGAAGAAAATCGCGCGGGTTTTGAAAAAATGATCAGCAACACTGATCGTTTTGGCTAAAAAAAAGATCGCAAGTCACAACGAATGCCAGCATATTCGTGAAATTGCGAAAAAAAACAGATTGCGGGTTTGAGAAAGACAACAGGCGACCAACTGCCAGCCAGGCCAGCTGAACGTGATTAAGTTCACACCAACACAATTTAATCATGATTAAGTCCTTAAACACGTTTAATTTCTTGGTGTGAATAGGGTATAAGAGAGGCCGTCAAAAATGAACAATGAAGGCAATTGAGAAATGGCGATCTTTTTCACAGGAACAAAAGATTGATTGATCCCAAGCAAAAAGGCCAACTTTCTGCATGCAAATTAGGTTTACGTGAACAGCACAGTCAGCAAGCATGCACTGATGCCATCGTGGCCCGGGCTTTGCGCCCTGGGTCTTTTGGATCTTCTGTTCTGATGAACAGGTCCTTTCTTCAGTTGCGCAGTTTGTTAATTTTTGACTTCCTCTGGTGTCTTTTTCAAATTGCGACAAAATTTCAATTTTGCATCGGATTGATTTGAAAATCACCAGATAAGTTCCAAATTGATCAAATTTTAATGCCATGAGTGAAAATCGCATGAAAAACAAGAATTGCTGTGCAAAGGCAGAAACTTTTTCAACATCCCACGTAAAGTTTGGGATGGACCTAAAAATGAGAAATTGCTTTTTTAGAAATTAAGCATCCAGATTGCAACTACAAAAATCGTCTTTTGGAATTCAACTATCAAAAGTGGCGAATAATTTTATTTCTTCGCTCCACAAAATTAAAAACACTGTTGCAGATTAAAAAATTAAAATTTAAAATAACTGTCATTTCATTTTATTTGGTGCCACAACATTCATAAAACTGTTTTATTGTGTTTTGTCTCAAAAGCCCACCCAGCGGAATATAATAATCTAGTGAAAATATATCATAAACCGACTTATGTTCAGGTAGGTGCCTAGTTTAATTTCTGGATGATGAAATCTCAAAAATTGAATTTCCCTGTTTCCAGCAGTCCACAATCCCCTTCAAGTTAGGTACGTACACAAAAAGTTGATAGGTGGGTACCAAATTGAAATGCAAAGCCACTGGAAACATTTATTAGGCTTTCTTCACTCACCTTCATTATCATACGACCCAGCAACAGATCGTGAAATATATCCAGGTACAATGGATATCAAGGCAGCTGCGACGAGCCCAGAGCCAGTATCCTGAAGAAAAAAACACAAGTTGCCATGAACAAGGGTCAATAACTAATAGG
>JASGXE010003807.1:0-25429 GCA_030068105.1 Sinentomon sp. SZTP_YWyxl
GTATTGGGAGGGGGTGGAGATTGAGAATCTGAGGGAGAGAATTTGTTGAATGCCAAGGTAATTGTCCATAAAATGTTGTTTCAGCTGTTAATGTCACCTTTCCACTGTTTGCCGTGCTGTTAATGTTGTTACCTATTGTCCCGCCCGCACTATATCTTGGCTTTTCAATCCTTTCGCCCAGCTTGTGTTCATTTCCAATGTGTTTTCCCCATTTTGATTTTTTTTTTTCACCTTCAATTTTTGTCTGAGACTTCTTGTGATTGAGATGGGAGCGTGAAGCCTACCTTGCACGCCTGTCGCCCATTCCTTTGCGGCAGTATTGATTTGAATAATTATTATAAAAAAATTATATTATTATTTTAAAAAAAAAATAACAAAAAACAGATCATTAAATGCCTGCCAAGTGCCAGAATCATCCGAATAACACAAAACAATTGCTATTTCAAGCGGTCGTCAACAAACTTCATGGATGACCCGTGACTGACTTCTGTATTTTCGCTTGTCCTTATTTTGTATTCTTCGTATTGTTTACCGTGCCAGATCGAAATTATGCGGATATTGGTTCCATTCAGTGACAGTTCGGGTGAAAAATGAGTTGCAGAAAGCGGAAAGTTTGATAAGCGGGTCATCAAGAACATACCTACCTCTTTTTGTGTTGCGTCTTGACTCAGCAAAAAGTTTCAACATATTTGCAAGCTCGATCTCACAACTTCTGCTCAATACATTTTTGAAGAAGTTGAACCTTCTAGATTGAACCTTCTAGATTTTCACCTTGTTGCCAGCAAAGGCAGCAAAGTGAACTTTTGTCACTGAACTTTTTGTTTTTCTTGTTGCGTAGAACCTGTCCATGAAACCTTGACGGTTCTACGATGAAATCTTACCTCCCCCATGAATGTCCCAAAAGGGTCCATTGCAAAGATCAAGGTCCATCTTGGTAGACTTTGGGGGTTATTACATGGAAATGGGGCCCGGAGCAAAATTTTTACTGGTTAATTTTGATTTGTTTTGCCAGCATCTCCACGAATTTTGGCAAAAATTTTCGGGCACTCTGTAGAGAGCACAGACCCACAACGAGCGCCGGTTCGTTCTGATTTGAGAAATTTCCAAAAACGGAAGGAAAATGGCGAAGCAATTGCTTTGGTTTTGTAACGATAAAACGAGTTTTCCATACAAAACCTGACGGCCTCTTTTAAATCCAAAAATTTTAGTCTAAAAATTGAGTTAGCCAATCTGTTTTTTTTGAATTTGCATTTTACGTTTTTTTTACGTTTTACGTCTTTGCCGAAGAAGGATTTTTTGATTTATGATTCACTCAGGGATGTTTACCTGATGGATTTCATTGGAACGAAGCTGGGAATTTGAAGCAAAAGATTGCGAAGAAGTTGGCACTGCAGAAAAGGGTGAATTTGGATGAGGAAAGGTTTGGCTAAAGACCAAAAATCTCACTTTAAAAATGCGGTGGAAGACCAGTCATTGGATGATAAATGCCGAAATCTTAGACTGTACCCATCCACTACTTTAACACCTCCTAATAAATGGATCATCGAAATTGACTAAAAACAAGTCCATCAGGTGCTGTGGTTGCCATTGGAGGAAAATCTGGTTGGCTCCACGATGAGTTGTGGCAAGGCAAACGTTTGCATAGGTATGTATACAACGTTTGCATAATCAACCCCAGCTCATGACGTTGCGAAAATCATAAAGGCGAAAAAGGAAAATGCGAAACTGGGGAAAGGGTACTGCGCGAAAATTAATAATGCGCTAATCAATTGGCTTAAATACGTGAATAGCCTAATTGGTCCTGAGAACCTGAGATGCAAGCTCTTTCTCCATGGCTTGTTGGCGCAGGCGAAAAACCTTCGTTTACGCTGTGCTTTAACAACGCAAACGGAATCAAATTGACCTTTCTCACAGATGTTGGAACCTATATGAGCCCATCAATGTTATTCATATCATCATTATTGATTTTCCAGCTGTACACTTTTCAACGACAACTCTTTTTGCGACATTTGTCAAATCTCTTTATTTTTGCGCACAGGAAACGCAGAAAATGAACTGGACACAGAAGCTCGGTCTTTGTTTGGCTCTTGTCCTGGTCATCAAGTCGGCCAGCGCTCGTCGCCTGCATTACGACCAGGAACCGGCCTCAGCCTCCTTGGAAGGCCAGAAAGAGAAAAAGGATCCCAGCGCAGAGATCAAGAAAGAAAAACAGAAAGGCGAATCACAAATCTCAGGAGAACCGGACTCAGCTGCATCAGGTCAGGAGTCCATTACCATCGAGCACAGTAAGATTGGGGACATCATTGGTCAGAAGAAGCCAGAGGAATTGGCCGCCCCAGTGCAAGAGGATGGCAAGGGCAAGGATTCGGAGAAATTGAAGCCACCAATACAGAGCTCGAAGATTGGTCCGCTTCAAGGAGGACCCAAACCGTCGCCTGGTTCCAAAGGGGGAGCCATCTCCAGTGATTCCGAGGTAAAGTTGGCCTAATCGGATAAGAGTTTATTTAGCCTTGTTCGTTTAAGGCTAACTTAACGGGTTTCTGTATCTGCTTTTAGTGATATCCCCGACCTGGATTGAAGGTGAGGCACCTGGTCCTCCCGAAAAAAGCACCTTCCTCCCTTATTCAGAATTCATGATCTATTTATTTGCCTTCATTCAGCCGACATTCATCCAAAACCACCAAGATCAGAGCCTTTGATCTCTTGTTCTCCCAATTCTGGAGTATGCTTGTGGCGTCAGGGACCCATCTGCAGTGCGATGTCGCCCGAATCGAGATCATCCAGAGAAGCGCCGCACGTATAATTACTGGGTCATTGTCACGTGATGTTTTAGTGTGTCCGAAATGTTAAAGGAATTTGGCGAACATCTCTCTACCATCGCGCTATTTTATTAAGCCTAATCAGCGCAGGACTGACAATGGAAATTTCCTTCTCAGCTCCATTTTGTGCTTCCAATCTTCTCTTCAATTCCTTTTTCATCGAATTATTCGTGATTGGAATGCACTGCCTGCTTCCCCATCCATTTACAGACAGCATCTGCAACCCTGGACGTCACACAGGCGTTATTCAAAGAGCTTATTTGAAAATTCCTTTCCTTTTGATCCCTTGCGCCTTCGAAACGTGTTGATTCAGAAAGTTTAGCTTAGCCTTAAAGTAAGGTCAGCGGAGAAAATGAGTCAGTTTACAACCCTGACGATGTGGTTTGACTGATAAAAAGTTGAAAACGAAAAAAAACATGGCAGGTGCGACAAGCTTTTTCCTTTTTTAGCTTTATTTGCTTTGGTATCTTCGGACTTTTGATATGGCTTTGAATGATTTGATTCATGGCAATTATGCGCCTTCAATAATTATCTGCAAAGAGTCCAATTAAGATTGTCAGGACAATGAGAAAATTTAATTTCACAGACTTCCATTCGAAACCAATGTTCTTCCCGAAATTGATCACATGAAAGACCATGTGACCATACCCATGTCATGTGACAAAATGTCAGACACCATTATATCACATCGTGTCGCATGTGGCATGCAAAATGCCATTGACCATGACCAGACCATACCATATGACCATGCCTTATAACCATACCTCATGACCAGACCATATGACCAGACCATTTTCCATAAGAGCAGACAATGTGACCATGTGTCACGACAATAAATGACCATATGTCTTGTTACCACATGTCTTGTGACCATATGTCACATGAATATATGCCACTTTTTCCATATGAGTGCGCATGAACGAGAGAATGGTCATTATCGAACCCTGCTTTGGTCTTCGAATATTTAGTTTGCAAACTCCTCATTTTCTTTGGTTGTTCTCTTGCCTTATTTCCACATATCAGAATATTGTCACATGGAGATCAGACCATAGTTCAATGGCTGTTCATCATAACATTGAACAGCTCGTGAAAATGCGGAAAAATGTGATGTCGCTTCTGATCTATCCAATCCCCAGCAACAGTTATAAAGCAACAAAATTGTATCGTTGTGCACAGAAATCAAAATTTTCCTAGGCAAATATATCCTCCGAATTGACTATTTGTAGTCGCAGTTACATTGTGCTGTAAACGGGACGACTCTTTTGAACGGCCACAAACAGGAGACAATGCTCCCTGTCTCTCCAGGGACATGCCCAAACAAGTGGCCTTCCGTGGGTGGCAGAAAATGAGAAACATTGTTTCGAGGTGTGCACCCAATTGACGGCCTGAGCAAATGGTTTGAGATGAGATGAGTTGTTCGTCGCTCCGAGGCTCCGGGCGGCGTATTTGATTAATCTATACGGATTTGGCACTTTTCCATCTAACCCCATGTTAAACTTCGAACCTAGAGAAAGTGAGAAAAAACACTCGGAATAAAGAAAGTAGGTTCGATTGGGTTACGGTAGGTTAGGCAGGTCAGGTTAGGCAGGTCAGGTTAGGATAGGTTAGGTTGGTTAGGCTGGGTTAGGTTCGCTTTTATTTGCTTTTTTCTTAACGAGAAAAGTCGGGATATCTCCCGATTCGTATAGATTAATAAAATACGCCTCCGGGCGACTGAGCCCGATCTTTGATGATTGATTGTTTATATTTAGGAGCTTGGCTCCGTTTCATATAACATGTGGATATTGCAAAAATTACAAACCAATGGAACAAACTATGTTGAATGCCTACATGAAAAGAAGCTCATTCCAAGATGTCAAATCAAAAAAGCCTCATTAAAACGACAACAAATACCACAGAGGAATTAAACAGCAAAATTGAGGTGAGACGTGAACATTGTTTGGCCTAGTCGATGGAGCTCTCAAGGAGTGCACTAAGACGATGCTTTCAGTAAATTTATGGAAATGGGGGTTTTAAATATTTTTGCCGGCAAGGAATTCCAGTCAGAAATCGTTCGCTGAAGAAAACAGTATTTCTGCATATCAGTTCTGGGGCATGGAAGAGTCCTTATTTTGAATTGGTGGTCATGCCGAGAAATATATGTAGGTCTCTGAATTAATGGCAACAATTCACCCCAACCACCAACATTAGAAACCACTTTGAACAGGCAAATTATCCTGCTGATTTTTCTTGTGATATGTAGTGGAGTCCAGTTTAATTTTGAAATCATCTCAGACGCACTGCTGTGACGGGAATATTTTCCAGTCACAAAACGAGCTCCCAAGCGCTCTATTTTTTCAAGTGAGTTCAAGTCACCAGCAAGGTACGTAAGGGTTCCAAATGACCGATGCGTATTCAAGCTGAGGTCAACAAAAAGCAAAGCAAGCAAGCTCTTTGGTACTTTGTGGACATCCCTTAAAAATTCGGCGAATGAAATATAAGGCCTTAAGTGCTCTATTAACAATTGTATTGATGTGCAGAAACCAACAGATCGGTAGTGAGGTTAACACCAAGATATGTAATTTTATCCACATGTTCAAGCACGCAGCACCATCAATGGCGTAATGACTGCGAACTGGACTGCGTTTGCTTGTAAAAGATATGACTTTGCATTTTTCAGCGTTAAGTTTCATATGCGTCCTGGCACCAGCCTGAAATTGTTAGCAGGTCATGTTATTTGGGAGTTGAGCTTTTCTGTTCACTCCACGTTTCTTTTTTGATTCGCTTCAATTTTCATACATTTTTCAACTTATGTAACAGGCCGCTGCACTAATTCTCGAAGCTGAGAAGGAGCCACAGCAGAAGCCACTGTTGAAATCACCTGGAGGATATGTCAGCAAACACCCGTCCGAAGACGAAAAGAAACCTTCCGAGGAAAAGAAAAAACCGGAATCGGACGCTGATCAACACAAGAAAAAGAAGCCATCGGCTGACAACTCTGAACGCAGTCAGGCAATCAAACCGGACCAGGCGAAACCTTCAGGCGATGCAAAGAAGCCGGATATCAAGGAGAAGAAACCAGCTCTTCCTGATCCCGAGTCAAAGCCGAAACGGCCTGAGTTGCTGAATAAGGAGCCCTCCAAGGAAAAGCCCTTGAGTGGTGCAGCGGAAGATGACAAGCTGAAGGCTGGAGAGGACAGCAAACCAGCAGTTCAATTGTCAGAGAAACCTAAGGAGCAAGGGAAGAAGGAGGAACCCATTCAGGCTAAGACCCAGGAGTCGGAGCCAGACTCGGCGCTGGACAAGAAGCCAGCCAGCGAAGCTGAGGGCGCCGCTCCTCAAATCCCAGAACAGCTTCAACAGCCGGAGAGGCCGGCTTCACAGATCGAAGAAATTGCTCAGCCATCGGAACCTGAGGAGATCAAGCTCCTTCCGGATGGTAAACCACTCTCTCCAGGACTTGAAGAAGCTCAGAAGGAAGGCTCCAAGATCGACGGCCAGAAGAATGAAGGGATTAAGGACAAGGATCAAGGGATTAAGGAAAAGGATTCCGCCTCGAAGGAGAAGTCAGGTCTTATTCCCGAAGCCTCACAGGAAAAGGAGGGTCTCGACAAAAAGCCAGACGAACAGAAACTGGAAAAAGATGACCTCCAGAAGGACAAGCCCATCAAGGCGAGCGTTGAATCTGCTCTTGAAGCAAAGGACTCGATGAAGGATAAACCGGCGGAAGGTTCGGCGGCTGCTGTTCCAGCGAAGGAGGCAGAAATCTCTGAGTCTGGAATTCCTAAGAAAGAGAAGCCAATTGAACCTGCCCAGCTGGGAAGTGACAAGGACAAGCCGGACCAGCAGGAGGTAATTCCTTCGAAGGATGCCATCTCCAGGAAGGGAATCTCGGTGCAAAAGGATGAAGGGGAAATCAAGAAGGATCCTGCACAACCTTTGGCAGCAGAGGGCGAGAAGAGGCCGGACCTTCCACTTGCAGCTGAGAAAAAGCCACAAGATTCAGGTGCCCTTGACAAGGAGAAGGAGAAAGGAGCTGAACTTGAAAAGGAGAAGAAGAAACCAGAGTTGACCTTGGAGACTGACGACAAATTGGAAGCCACTCCGGAGCTGCCAGCAGACCAACCGATTCTTGTGAAGAAGGAGACCACACTGGGGAGTACTGTACCTGAACTGAAGGGTGGGGAGAGCAATAGGGAGGAGAGATTCGGTGTGCTGGTTGTCACAGAGGTCAAAACGAAAACCCTAGTCACCAGTACGATCAAAACGACCACCACAACGAAGACGTGCGTTGCTTCGGCATCGACGTTGAGGGAATGCGGTAGGAGAAGACATTTGAAGGAAGTTCCAGAAATTCAGATCATTCAACCAACACAGACTCAAACGTAAGTTGCTCATCCCTGCATTCGGACTGCATAAAACAACTATTTCCTTTCAAAAATTTCCACTTAGATGCAGATAAATATATTCCTCATTTTTCCCCTAATTTTTACAATCGGAAAATGTTTTGTTTGTAGTTCGGAATGCTTGCCTCGAGGCATTGCACTGGACGAGTTGGCATCCTGTGATATATCCCAACAACCCAACACAGCCCAAACCGAACCTAACGTAACCTCCTAACCTAATCTATCCCAGCTAACCTATCCTAATGTTCTTATCCTATTTAGGCGGCATGAGCGTGTGTGAAAACTTGTCAGACCAGCATTTTTGACATGTCGGCTGGTATTCCGAATTGCAACCAAAGTTTTGACCTTGTGATTGGAAATGATGGAAGGCAATAAATTGTTGTGGCCATACCTTGTTTTAGGCCCCTCGCGGACCGTATAATGAGGAAAGACCTTGACAGTGTGTGTCCTAACGCGTCAAATGACCAAAATGTAGGTCTGTATTACATCACCTTGTTTCAATGCGCATTCAAATTCACAAGAGTGCAGCCACAAACCGAGGTCAAGCATAAGACAAAAAGAAAAACCGATTCAGAATTTGAAGGGATAACATCAACCTCGCATGATCGATCGAAATTTAAAATTTCGAAGGCTTTAATAATTGATAAGAAACTTTTATTTCTACACCCAGCCCAACAACCACGCCGTCCCTTTTAACAACAATGAGAACCTCTTTTTTTTTAGTTTTTTTTCTGTGCCACATCTCTTCATGCCACAAATGATTCAGTCGCGTCCGGTGAAGTTACATATTGCATTAAAATTACTGTGGTTTGCTTTCTTGCCAATTATATGCATAGGCAGTTTACCTCGGAATTAGATAGCTATAGGTTATTGTGTGATGAATTAGACACGTCAAATTACATTTCGCCCTCTTGTTAGACAACTTATCACTCCATTGCTATCCAGGTATTTCAAAGTTCCGGCGAGTAGAGCGAATTGAATGATATCGAAGAACGTCGGAAAGTTTATCACAAAATTGTAAACCCAGCCGTTGACGCATTTTTTAAGTTGTCTTGCGAAAAATGACATTTCCACGGGCAAGCTGAAAAACTACCGCGCTTGATTTCATTCTTGTGTGCTGTTTTGGTCAGTATAGTTGCGCTACAATAACACTGGTACCCATGCGCATTCAACAAAGGTGTAGTCAAGTGTTTTCAAGTTCTATTAAGGTGTTTTCTCTCGTGATCAGAGAAGAAATTTGAGTGCCGCATTGCATCGAAGGTCAAATTGGAACAACTTTTGTGACCTCGAAGATAGAAAAAACTAGATTTTTGTGAAATAAACATTGGTGCCGCAATTGTTTTCATGTATGGATAATGTATTTCAGTCGCCACTATTCAAACGACACTCGCTGTCGACACTTGTTCATTACAGAGGGCAATTGCTGGTTTAATTAATTTGCAACTTTGTGTGAACTGTGAGTGGACATTTTGAAAGTGTTTTCGGTAGTTGTTTCGGAAAGGTGCGTGATGTGTACAGTTCTATAGGTTGCCTATCAGTCTCCCATGTTTCTTTTCTGAATTCACCAGCTTGAGGAGTTCATGAATCCTGCGTTTCACAGAGAAATCTAGCTAGCAATGATCGTTCTGATGACAGCAGTGCTAGATTCCAAAGCAACAAGTTCGACCGACCAGCAGTTGCGGTGCACTTTGCAAGAAGTCTTTTTCCAATTCCTGTTATTCTTCTCCTTATTCTTCGCGTTGTCAATCGCACTGATTGCTGGTTTGAACGTTGTTCGAAACGCAATTCTTTGGTTGATCTTGGTCACTGAGATCAGCTGTTCTCGTTTGAGGAGTGGTCAACCGCGGGTGACAGCTGAGGATTCTGAGAGGTTCAACGATTTTCAGAGCAGCGATTCGGAGGACAGCAACGACGAATTGTTTTCCAACGACCAGTACAGGGATGCTCATTTGGTGTGCATTTCTTATTCACAACCCAAACCTTATCAAAAGTCTTCGAACATGGGAGTTCATTTTTTACTCAGACGCCATTTAATCGATGCCATCATGCGCCGCAAAACATCATGACACTCTTGTAAGGCGTGAAGTTGCACCGAGCTCTGTTGAAATCAGATGGCCCCTGTAATAACGAGACCTTTAAAATATCGCAGAATATGTTCGAGGACTTTTGATAAGCTCTTGCTTTTTTATTTTGCCACTGTTTTGCTTTCGTCGCTTTGATTTCTGGAGATTACTACGTTTCGTTATTCTCGCTTTTTTGTTCGAGTAATTTTGCAAAGGAAATTCCGACCGAGTGTGTCAGTGGATAACTGGAAACGTACCTAATCACCGGAAAAGACAATGCAATAGGGCTAAATCACTGTTCTCCATAGGCTTTGGGGATCAGAGAGACATACCAATAGCAGCCAGGGTTCCACGTCGTGACGAACCTCATCCTGCCTGACGGCCCTCAGAAAAATATGGTGAAATTTTAACATTTCTGATCATGCTGCGTCTGAGCAAAAATTTCCGAACTTCGCACAGTCCAGCCATAGATCTTTAAAGACCTTTAAACCTTACAAAATAAAGTAAATAAACAAAAAATTTTACACAAAATTGAAAATTTTAAATTTATTTCAAATTTATTTAAATTTTAAAATGACATTTTTTTTAATTTTTAATAAATACCTAAATAAAAAAATAAATAAAAAAAAACAAAAAAATTTAAAAGAAAAAAAAAACAAAAAAAAACTTAATAAATTTTTAATAAATTAATAAAAAAATTAAAAAAAATTAAAATAAAAAAAAATTTAAATTTTAAAACAAACTTAAACTTCAAAATAAAATTAAAATCTTTCAAATAGACCCTAAAAATCGATGGTCCAGCTGTGAAAAATGAAGCCTTCGATGCCTTGAATATGAATCATGTGACCGGAGTGACATTATACGTGCATGTACGAGTATCTGTGCCAAACAAAAAATATTTGGGCAAACATGACCTCTGCAAGCATGACCGTAATTTCAATACCTGTACTCTGATGGATATAAAAAGCTGTAAGCAGCAACTGATAAATCGGAACAAAAAAAGGAAAACGAAGAAAATAAAGGAAAAATAAGAGGAAATTAGGGGGAAATTAAGAGGAAAATAATGGGTAAAAAGAGGAAAATAAATTAAAAATGTGGGAAAACAAAAGGAAAAATAAGGGGAATGATTAGAGGAAAATATGGGAAATAGGAGTAAAAAGGGAGGGAAAATGAGAGGAAAATGAGAGGAAAATGAGAGGAAAATAATGGAAAATAATGGGAATAAAAAGAGGAAAAATGTGAGGAAAATGTGAGGAAAAATGCGAGGAAAAATAAGAGGAAAATAAGAGGAAAATTAGTGGAAAATGTGGGGAAAACAATAGGAAAAAGAATACGTAGTAAAAATAAGAGGAAAAATAAGTTTTTTAAGAAGTAAACTCAGAGGAAACAAAACGAACAAGACGAACAAACAATGGAGTAAAATGAGTGACAAATTTCTTTTTTCCAAAAGTTGACATTCTGATATTTTACCCCTATTTTTTGGTGTTTGGGTTGGGCAATTGCGCTCTCCCCTGTCCCCAATGGCACTTCTACGTCGAACCGCCCATTAACCAACGCGTTGGGAGTTGATATTGGGTAATTTTCAAGTTTTTTCGGTGACCTAACTCGCCTCGTGTCCCGCCAATCCAATGATAACCAAGGGTACTTGCTGGCTGACGTGTGATAAGTTTTCCGAATTATTTTGACGTGATTGTGAGAGTTTCGGTTTCCTTAGATTTCGAATTCGTATGGTTCCACAAGTCAACTAGGACTTCTTGCCAACTTTCAGGTTGATTCAACAGACACCGATTCCGAGTCTGTCGATTCCGATTCCAGCAGCAGCCAGCACCATCGCACCGTCCATCGACGCCGGATCAGCATCAGAATTGTCATCGGCCTCAGAGATAACGCAGCCGGCGATTGCAATTAGCCTGGAAGGCTCCGAAGCTGAACAGCCCATTCAGATTGCGACCTCTTCCTCACTGATCCCAGGTCAGCAACCATCCATCAGCGATGACCTATTGATATCCGCCACACCAGCCCTCCCATTGGCTCCCTCAACCAGCCTGATCGAATCCATTGACTCCCAACAGGATGGTGACGCAGCCGCCAAGGCTGAATACGTCGAACTTGTCGGATTGCCTGCCGAATGCATGCGTGGTCGCATTGCTCTCCTGACCCTAGTTCAGACCTCGACCACCCTCTTTGTCAGGTCAACGACCCTCGTCCGCACAAACCCCTCTCAAACGGTCACCGTCTCCATCAACGGCTGCAAGCCCACCTCCCTCGACTTCATTGCCACCCCCTGTCCCGCACCACCCCAGCCAGCACCACAGGCAACTGCCATTGCCGCACCTGCAGTCGCCGAACCAGAAGCGCCCGTCCCCGACGTAAAAGGGAGACCACCCATCATCAAACCATACCCGTTCATACCACAATGGTAATTAGACGATCTTTGATTGATTCCAATTTTGAACTACCTACTACCACTACTACTAAGGTAAAATTGACAGAATAACTTTAATAAACATTCGCTGTAGGATTTTAGGTAGTTTAGACCAGTATTTATGCACAGTTTCATGTTGCATGCTCTATATTTTCCGCATCAGTTTGCACTGTTTTCGATAACCAGAATCTTGAGATGACCCATCTCCCCAATGGATGCACTCTCCCCGGAAGCCACATTAGGTCACATTGTGCTTGTGCTCACTGCGTCATGAATGAGTAATTAATCTGAATGAGTCATTGGTCACATCTCGTGATGCTTATTCAATTTGAAACCACAGCCATTCTTGAAAAAAAATATTGCTTCAAAACAAGAATCGCCCATGCAGAACGACAAATAACGACTCCTTTTGTGTTCTTGCTAGAAGATGGAAAGAGAATTCTGGTTCACTTTTATTTCGATAGTTGTTGAACAAAGCTCTTTTTCGAGCAATTAGATAAAAATATTCCCAAAAATATCATCCTGTTTGGCGTTGAAATCGTCGGAATCGTCTGAATATAAAAAGCATAGGGTTTTTGATTGCGTTCCATTCTTGTGGAATTCCTCAAGGGACCTAGTTCAAGGCAGACGTCATTTTACGCATCAGGAAAGCCATTTGATGTTGCTTGGCCGCAAGTTTACCAAACGCACCGGATTCCAAGCGCGATTCCGAGGTCATCTCCCAATTTTCACATTTTCTCCTGAAGGTTTGCGGCAATTTAAAAAAAAAATTGCAAAAGGCAAGTTCCAGTGGCGAATTTCGATAGCTGCTCGGTTAGTCGAGCGGATGAGGCGTCAGTCCTCAAAACACTGTTCCACTCGACTCCAACAAAGAAAAAATGTCAATGGGCTTGCCAAAGGCATCCGACAATTGTGACAATTGGAAGTCACAGGAAGCAGAGTTGGTGTCAGGTTAAGCTATAGCTTAAGTTGATGCATGATTGGTCAGGGATAGAGGTTGGACGGAGGATCTGCAGTTTAGAGTCCGGTTGGTTTGGAAAATTCACTGCCTGGCCTAAATGACTTTCTTCGTTGTGTTGTTCTGTACTTGCGTCTTGCATTGAAAGCAATGTGAAATGAATTTATCAGAAACACGCTCACTGCATTGACCAAGACAGCATTGTTCCGCGAAGAAAGCAACCGAACATTACTTAGCTTCATTGGCTTTCATTTGCAGAAGGTTGCTTTCATTTGACCCCTTTTTATCTTTTCTATTGTTTGACACAATTGATGGCGGGTTTTTCAACCGGGAGCACCGGGAGTCAGAATTATAATTCCCGTTTGTGACTCCAATCCAAGGTTTGAGAATAATTGATTGATTTTGGATCACAGTTTAGACCACAACCAGGTTCGCAGTTTGTCAGGCAGAGCCGGACATGAGATGAGGTTCATATTGGAATTTTGACCATTCTTTGATAAATTTGTTGGACTGGAGCATCTTCTGTCCATGTGCTAACTTTAAAACAAGTGCAATCAACTCACATTGGCAGCTTTGTGTCTCTCTGCACCATTCTTATACACACACCACGACAAAATTCTTCGAACATGAAGAGGAAGTTCATTACCAAATGAACGAAAGCGACATGCGACTGAAATCATGATGACAGTGAGGCGTGTAAGGCGTGAAACTGCGAATCAAGCTGTTGAAACCAGATGGCCATGAATGTGCATTGACATGGACTTTTCCTTTGTCTCCTGTGTGAGCATGTTCGAAGAATTTTGGGCCCTGGATTGGTAAATTGCTCTCCCAGAAGACAGAAACAAGTATTTCTTCGCAGCACATTTGCCTAAGGGAATCAAGAGAACGAGTGGACACATTGTTTTTCTGTGCTCATGCAATTCCAAACTTACCAAATTGTAAACTCGCAGCTGATTCGAATCTTTGACACAGGAGAAACTCTTCGGTTCCGCTTCTGCCGGATTTGGAAACGGACCTCCAGCAAACCGACCCGCCAGAAGGCCTGATGGGACACATCGAGAGCCTGACCAACAAGTTCATGACCAGCTTATCGGACGGAGTCGGTAATTCGGTCAATGCCGTTCGGAAGGGTATTGAAGGCACTGCCAGTGCACTGTCGAAACTGACCGGCATGTTCCCAGCCGTGAAATTCTCACTGAAATCCAAATGATTGAGAGAAATTATCGAAGTGCCGTTTGTCCGAATCTTGTTTCGCAGAATGCTCACCTTATCGAATTATGCGTGTCTCACTTCACTTTAATTTATTACGCTTTTGATATTGTTGTGGGTTGTTTTGTGTTGTTTGCGGCGCACTTGTTAGTACCTACCTTTAAATTATGTGTGTTTGATTTCTTTGTGATCAGAATGGTTGTGATTATGGGGGGGCGGTAGCAGACAACCCCCCTCAATTCTCCCTCAATTTGAGAAGAATTACGTTTCACCAATTTTCAAAAATGTGCAAAAACCCGCCATGGTACCTATAGTACCTAATTGCGCTTGAATGCTCTTGAATGGAAAACGATTTTTCAAAATGAAAAAATGCATACCAGCGCACGAATAAAAAATAGGAAATTCATTTTTTCATTTTTTCATTTTTTCCTTTTTTGTTTAATTTTAGTTCGATTTCATATCCAAATTTTGACCAATGCATGGATGCCGCACTCCTGGCTCTGAGCGAACAGTTGATTCAACCCAAACCATCCTGGTCAAGAGAACAGAGACTGAATAGCGATACCTAATCTCCACATGCGGCACGACCTGGAAGAAAATTTCATCACCTATGGTTTAATGAAAAACGCTTTGTGAAAAACGTTTTCCAAACTTTTTTGGTAGATATGCGAACTCGTCAATCGGTATAGCCATATCTTTAGGCTGAATTTTCGGCCTCGATAAGTTCCCACCAAGATCGAAAATTTGAGTTTTCAACCGAACAGAGAGCCAAATATTCCGGGGTTGTCTTTGGGATGAAACCCATTTTTCTCATTCCATCTTCCTCAATCAAAAGATGGCTAAAAACGAAAGGTGCTTTGTGCAAAAAGAAGATATGTTGGTATACGAGCATAAGGAAAAAAGTTTTAACTGAAAGAAGTGATGGCCACAACCCGCCTTTTGAACGTTCTCCCACTTGTTGGGGGAACGTTCGATTTTTTTTCTGGAGTAAGTGCCACTTTATTTGGGCATTCATGGCAAATTCGTCTGACCATGCTTTGATCTCTGGGGATTTCCTTGGTCCTTTGCAAAGAAAAGTGCTGCGAAAAAGACGCATCCCGTGACTCCCATTAAAGGAACCCATCAGATCCTGTTCAAATTTTGGCCATGTGCCCGCTT
Organism: Sinentomon sp. SZTP_YWyxl; assembly: GCA_030068105.1. Classification (NCBI taxonomy): domain Eukaryota; kingdom Metazoa; phylum Arthropoda; class Protura; order Sinentomata; family Sinentomidae; genus Sinentomon; species Sinentomon sp. SZTP_YWyxl. Next base: position 15,018 of record JASGXE010003807.1, read on the forward strand.
TCGTCACAGAACTTTTCTGTACTTGTGCAATGCAAATCGTGTATTTCTGTAAATTTCATCGAATGGTGATTTCAACGCAATGGCACAGACCAGTTTCTCGAAAAAAGTGACAAAAGTGATCGGGCGCCACTTGCAGGTGTGTGTCATAAAAAGTTGAACTGAATGTCATAACCGTATATCCACATCGGAAGAGTATGGGTCCAAAATTTGTGGATTATCATGCCATCAGAATTAACGGTCACATTAACATCAGAATTCACTATGGGATGTATTTTCTTCATTCTGATCAACCTTTTGGCTTGGGCACTGGTGTTTGAAGTCCACATCTCACCTTTGGACAGCTTGGGCTGGGTTCATTTGTGGTATCTATGAGTAGGCAACATATTTGTCCACATTGTTTGAATAACATTGTTGAATTACGGCTATGGCTTCACGTCGAATGAATAATACGTGCCAAATCTGTTGTGTAAACTCATTTTGTTTTTTATTTTAGCTTATACCGACTTTCTATTATCTCGTTTCTGAGCAAGAAGAATTCGTTCTACTGAGGCTGCATTTGGTTTGGTATTTTCATTTTGTCTGCATAGATTTCATCTCAATTTTTGGCATATCTAATCAACATTTTGCCTTTTTTTTCAAATATTTCCGAAAATTAACACGCCCAGCCATAAGTTAAGCAGCATACAGCGGAGAGATCATGAACGGGGTAACGCTAACTCCGAGCTGCGAGGTAATTTTTTTCCATTGGAGCAGATGGCAAAAACTTGCCTCGCAGCTCGGAGTTCGCGTTAACCCCGCGATGATCTCCCCGCCGATAGAGTTACATTTCGTACCTTTACATAGTGCATTCATAACCATTCGAATCTTTTTCTTTTCCTATGTCTTGATGTTGGCCTGTTGTCTATCAATGCCGGCAGTTGAAACGAAAGCGCCCACAGGTTGCATCGGAACTTCCAAAAAGTTAAAAGAATTTCGGAAATGTTGACTTTTTGCAAAAAAAAAAAAATCACAGCAAACGCCATATCTTGGCATGTGTGATGAAATTCCACCACAAACTCTTTGAACTGCGCTGAGGCCGCTCGCCTAATCCTTTTCTGCGCGTGTTTTACGAAGGTGCATGCGAAACATCGTCAACCGTTCATTTCAAACTGGCACTGATACGAATATACGAGGAAAGTCAAAACAGAGCCCAAAAGGCGCATATCATTTTCAGGTTGCTGGTTTTTTGAGACAGTCTCAAATTTGAGAAGTTATTTTGTGTCTCCAAACCAAGTCTTTTAATTTCAGTGGCAAATTATACTGTTCCCGGCACCCACATGCACTTTTCTCATTTTTTAAAATAACAACACAAGGTTTCAAATCAGGCACTCCGGCCTTCACACTCTCAGTCAGTGAGAGTGTGAAGGAAGTGGGTGCAGGTTGCTGGTGTTTGAGGACGCTGAATGAAAAAAAAACGGAAGGAAACAGGCCGCAAAAACACTGCAAAACGCAAAAAAACATACAAAAAAAAAACTGCAAACTTCATCGTCCGAAGCTTACTGCACAGCTTACTGTCTGTCAATTTGTATTTACACAGGCTCAACATTGCCTGATAAGCCCAGAAGGGCATCTCGCAGATACCAATTCGTATTACTAAGCGAATGGAGCACCCGCAGGTATCACGCCCATAGTGCAGGTAGGTATGGAACACCCAGCAGTCCCGACATTTCCACGTACCCTCGATAACCACATGTCAATTATTCCCAGGTTGCGAAATGTCGATTTTCCAACAACGAACCCGAACAAATTTCTGACCACACTTTTCAGTTGGCCGACGACACCGTCACCAGCACAGGCAAAAGTTGGCGAATTTCACTTTATTGCGCTCACGGCACATCACTCTGCATAACTTCAAGTGACACGGTCTTCCTATATGCATCAATTATCCTTGCGAACCATTAGGTACCCAACCCTGCCGACATTTCACCCCTTCATTCTCGATTGTTGTTGCATGTTTAACAATTTCTTGAATGCTTCTCTAAAATGTTGCAAAAAAACAAATATCCACCGAATGATTTTTTCTTTTCTTTTTATTCGTTTTCCGTAGAAAATAAATGTTGCGCTGTCTCAATTTTTGCAATGCTGCCTATGCATATTGGAAGCGATCTTTTGTTGTTTAGGTATGTTGTTCGTTTGTTTGTATTTGTGTTTGTATTTATATTAGTTTGAAGAATTTATTTATTTCGTGTTATCAACGTGCTATAAGCCGCGTGTATAAGTGTTGTTGTGTTCGTTCTGTTTAATTGTTTTTATAATCTATGAGCATTTTCGCATTTTAAAAATGTCATAAAAATGCTCCATCTCCTTGTGCCTTTCGTTGCCATTTTAATTTATAATTTATTGATATCATAGGGTCTATACTTTAATTTATATGCAAATTCATAGAAGAGGTTATGTTAGGTAGGCTATGTCATTTTTGTTCGTTTATGTTTTTGGACAGGCCATCTATTTGGACTTCGTTGTGTTGTGATCATGTGAAGAAAAATAAATGAAAAAAATAAATAATTCAAGAACCATGTATTTCATTTCCAGCTGCAACTTAGGTCTTGCAGATCATTCTCACAGTGGCATTATTTGGTATTTGGTGGAGGACAATCGAATTCAGATCAATGTTCATCTGGGCCTGAACGGGGACAATCTATATACTTCGGATAATTTCACTGGATGGGACATTGCACTTCACGCAACTGACGGAATCAATTTCTCGTTGTTTTGAGGGACGTTATTCGAATCGTAGGTACCTCATTTTTATTTTGAGATGAGTACGAGGGTCACTCCAAAAGTTTTGAGACTCTCAGAAACTGGAAATATATTTGATAGTTTTAGATTACGAATATTCAAAACAGTCCCCTCCAACATTTTCGCGCTACTAGTAGCTTGCTAGTAGCTAGCGCGTACTAGTAGCTGCAATCTGACTTTCTACAAGTCAAAAGCCTTTCGCCAGTCGCTTTTGTACAGGGTGTCAAAATAAGATCCGATGGCAACATAAATCACTTCTGTTGAAAATTGGCGACATGGAGAATGTTTTTTTTTTAGATTTACGAAAAGCCAGAAGTCGCACATAACCGAATCGGGTGAATTCGGTGGATGATCAATGACAGTTTGCATTGTTTGCCGCAAAAATCAACCGTTGCCTTTGCTTTATGCGACGAGGCGTTGTCGTGGTGAAGCAGTAATGCCCTCACTTGAAGAGCAGCAAGGATTTCTGGCTGGCATTTTGTGGTGTACCAATTAGCTGTAACTGTTGTTTTGTTCTTCCAACTTAATTGCCTTAACCAGACCGGTAGTTCTGAAAAAATATGGAGCACATTACGTTTCTCATTACACGCTGTTTCTTCGGTGTCGTCGATGTTGGGTCATTTTCGTGGATCCACACCAGACTTTGCTGGCATGTTGGGACGTCCTAAATTGGGATGTATGTCTCAACGCCAGTGACAATTCTTGAAATGATGTGATGGCCGCCCTCCTCGGCAGGGCCATCTTTTGCCATCTGTGCACCCTAGGCCCGTAAGATTTTTCGCCTCCATGCCACGCGGCTATAAGCGCCGTAACCAGAAATTTGGGGGGGGCAAAAAATTAGTTGAACGACGATGCGTTGCGCGAAGCGCAACGCCGGGGGAGGGGTTCGGGGAGGGGGTGTCCCCCTCCCCGAAGGGGAAAAAATTTGAAAAAATTGGTGCTCAAATGGTGCTCAGAATGCTGTTCTTTAAAAAATAACGCACTTTTTCCCTGTGAAAAAGTGCATTGTTGCCCAAAAAAAAAAAACGCTAGGCCCTTGCCTGGATACGGCCATACAAATTATAATGCTATACAAATTATAATGCGATGACGAAAACATCAAACAAAACGCAAACATACCAAACATTTACAAAATTACAATGGCACATGCGCCGCATGGGCATGTGTTTTAATCGTTTTGCACTTTTGCTGTGGCTCTGCTGTGAATTTTGAGTCCTGGCAGGCGGTGAACACCGGAACACGGATCACGGCACAAATGCGAAAGCATGGCTCCAAATGCGAATGCGAAAATGATTTCCTAATAAAAGTGAACGAAACTGAAAAAAGAGCAATAACAAACACACTCCATTTTTCGCCTATTCCGTTTGACTGGAGGCAATAAGGACATGCTGACATGCAAAAAAATGCAAGGAAGCCAAAAGCGACCGAACTGTCCGAACTCCATGAAAGATTTCAACAGCTGCAGTCTCCCAGAATCCACCACCACAAGTGTCCAGTCCATCCACAAGGCTTCTGCACAAGGCCACGAATTCGATCAGCAAGGAAGATGCAAAACCGGCAGCCCACGCGAGTCTAGCACGCACACAAGAGGAAGCCAGCCACGTGTGACGTGCAATGCCCACCACCACTGCCCGCTTCACCATCAATCGAATTGGGCACCGGGCACGAGGACGACGCAGACAGCAGAGTTGGGGTTGCACATATCGCAGGGAAGGGATCCCACAGTTCTCCCCAACCGCGGAACTGTCAGCCGCTCAGCCCGAGCAAACGCCAGCGCCTGCCAACAGCGCCATGCGGTCACTTTTTTTTTTGATGGACGACAAAAAAGCAACCGCTGGACGCTGCCCACCCCACCGGTGACTGAAAAAGACGCCGACATGACAACCGAATAAAACAAAATACCATTTGGAACACACTGCAAAAATAATTACTTGTTTCGAAAAAAATTGAATTATGAATTTTCTTCAATTTTTTGATTTTTTTTTTGCAAATTAAACTTGTTTCTAAAAAAAAAAAAAAAAAAAAAAAATGTATTTTCGTTGCAATTTTTTTCGCCCCAAGGACCATTTCGCCCTTAGGCCCGGGCCTAGCGGGCCTGTTGGTAAAGGTGGCCCTGCTCCTCGGCCATTCTCAGAGTTTGCTGGCTGCTTTGTTCTCGCTCAGCCTATTGGATCTATGCGTTAACATTTGCGGCACCCATCGACAAACGTCTTTCTTCCTGTGCAATTCCTGATGGAGGATTTTTGCCACTGCTGCAGATCCAATCCCCAATGATTCCTCATTCATTGCAAACGTGTATTTTGGATCATCCGTTACCGTACGTTTCACTGCAGCAACACTTTCCTCGGAAACAGCTGTTCTGGGACACCCTGTACGTCCTTCATCAGAAAGAGAATCACGCCCTCTTCTAAGTTATGCAAACAACTGTAGATGGTTGCTCGAGAAGGTCTCTCTCCGCCGAAAGCAAACTCTAGTCTTTCTTTGCACTAATCAACGTTTAAACCACACTTAAAGTCGTTGTAAAAAGCAATGTCCTAAAATGCTCTGAAGCAAGCTCAATTTCTAAGCTACAAAATGGAAAGAAGAAACTGTTTTTATTGTGACAGTACAAAAGCCTGATTGTAAATTTTCTGTTCCAAGATCTTGAAAAACATCAAAGTTCGTAACCCCAACAAGACCAGGTTTTTCAGAAAACAAACTTCCGCATATCTCAAAACTTTCAGAGTGACCTTCGTATCTTTAGATTTCAAATTTGATTTCAAGATTGATTGGGCCTGTGGAGTTGTTTTGCTGGGCAGATCCTAAAAAGCATCGTTTCTGACCATCCACTTGACCCCCAAAGTGTTCAATGCCCAATGCATTGGAAAGTCTCCAGTGCCTTTTCTCTTTTGCCTTCGTGCAATCTGCAAGAAAATCTAAAAAAAAAAAATAGAACCACCAACATTTCCACTCGGACGGAGCAATTATTTCTAAATCAAGTTAAAATCCGAAGGAATCCTGGTCAACAATTCAATGATAAAAGATCGAAATAAATCATGAAAAGAGCTCAATTTAAAAACGACAAGGCGCGTGAAAATGGACATATTATACAACTATAGAGCTGCCCAGATCATGTGCCTATTGTGTTCTACTCTGAGAGCATTCATTTTCTCCGGAGGAGGTTTCCTGTTTAGGGACTCAAACTCAATCATCTTCAACTTGCACACACTTAACCCATGGTTTTGCAGTATGGCATATCGTGGTTGATATCGATAAGGATAACATACATCAGTGAATGTTTCTTCCCTATACATATATTTGACCCAGTGTCCAGAGCTAAAGGGAGAAAGGAGAGAAGGAAGGACACATCCCTGCAATCGCGTGTCTCGAAACCCCGAGCTCCTTCTCACTGTGTCGACTTTCAAGTTTTCCCCGCTGACAAACCTTCGGGCAACGTTCAAACCCCATAAGATGATCACTTGTAAACTAACGTCTGAGTTTTCTCACTTCATCGTTCTTCGTCAAATTTCTCCTCCAACTTTCTCTTCTCCACAATCCGAGAAAACTTTGTTCTTCCTGGCAGGTCTCACACAATGACACACATTGACCCTCAGAGGTCAAATATCCCTGATGGAATCTGATCGGTTTCACTCACCAAAATCACCTCAGTTGATTTTCTTATATGAAATACCTCACTAATATGCACAAGAGCATCTAAATTCGGCAGGATCTTTCCTCGCAATATTGTTTTTAGAGCTCAAGATTCGGGTGTGGTGTGGTTCAAATGCGCAAATGACGCTCGCCAACTTTTTCGAAAAACGGCAAAATACGTCTACACTCACAAACACGCAATTAACGCATCACGATAATCGCAATGTGCAGTTTTTGGCACTAAACTTGGATAGGAGGTATACCTCCTTTCAAAGGAGCTGTGATCACTGGTTGAAAACAGATGATGAATCAAAGGACAAACTGATGAAACGGATTGGAAACAGATTGCGATTGGTGTGAGAGCAACAGCAGCTTTTGAACAGACCAGCAGGTGTGGCACAATGAGCAGAAGATCCGAGTGAAAAGCGAGCTCACTGGAAAATGCAAACCTGCCGCGCAGCAGAGAATTTCAGCCTTGTCAATCGATGTTGATATCGATGTTCTTCCTTGCGCGAGCTTGTGCGTGCGATGTTTATGTGCGTGCGAGCTTGTGCGTGCGATGTTTATGTGCGTGCGAGCTTGTGCGTGCGATGTTTATGTGCGTGCGAGCTTGTGCGTGCGATGCTTCTATATGATGCAATCCCTTGCCGTTTTTTTTTTTTGCACTTTTTGTTTGTTATCGATTTGAATTGAATGGAACAAAATCCTTTATTGACAGTAAAGAGAGGTAAAATTTTGATTTGTTCATTGCAATTCTGCTATTTGTATGAAACCGATACGGGCAGACCTGAATCTACGCAGGTAGGGGAAGGAAGGGTAAAACGGGCTACTTAACATTAAAATCCAAAGAATTCAGTGAAATTAAAACCAAATCGAACGAAAATTTGTAGGATGAATCAGAATGATGTCTGCTTCACGTTGGCCGTAGTCTTTCACGTGCTGAAAGAAATAAGTGGATTTTTGCAAAATGGCCAAGTAGCCCATTTAGCCCGCAGCGGTGGGTAATACGGGCTACGGTAGGTATTTTTGGCCCGAACTGGCATCTGACTCAAATCCATTGGGCAACAGACAGAAAAGGAGCAAGACAACGTGTCGAAAATTCATTTTTTAACAAGTTTATTCGACCCGAAAAGGTTGGCGCTCGCCTGCCACCAGGGCCCACTTGGAAAACCGAATCCACGAAACTTTCTCCTTTGAAAGAGATTATTTTTCCCGCATTAAAAACAATTTTTGGTCATCTCGCTCAGATTCCAAACAAGTTAGGCTTTCAACTCTCTTGAAAGGTGCAGATGTCTCCAGGAAAGCAGCAGATAAGAAAAAACCACACAAGAGAAATCAAAAGAAGCAATTTGGCCACACTAGCAACTAGCCCGCTTAGCCCAGCAACGGGTAGCCCGTTTAGCCCGCAACCTTGCACTGCTTATTTTTCGTCAGTTTTGTGCGATTTTCATACAATATTGAGGCAAAACAAGATTTGCAGGCAATAGAAAACTTCCAGGCCATGGCGAAACGGCAATGCAACTTCACGAAATTGCCCATTCATGTTGGCACAGCTTCAAATGCTGATATCTCCACATTAGATCGGCACGTGACAATAACACATTTTGTCCCTTGAGCAAGAATTACTGGCCTGAGGATGACGCCACTTTTGTTTCAAGTGAGCGGCAACGTACCGACGAAGTTCACCAGGCGCCCGTCAGATCGCAATATCCGTTTGCGTAGAAATGCCACTAGCCCGTTTGACCCAACCAGCCCGTATTACCCTTCTCTCCCCTACCTATGCGAGCAGGGCTGAGCGTGAGGACCAAAATGCTCTTGCAACTGCCTTGGCAGAAATGAAAGGGCTGACAAAATTACTGATTGCGCAAGGTGGCAGGTTTTTATTGGGTTTCTTTGACGCACAAAATAAATTCGTTTCTGATTCTCCCCCTAACGCCAAAAAGTCTACCCCAAACTGCCCATTTCACTACAGTCGTGGAAAAATGATCGGGCTGACAAACTTATTCATTGAGCTACAGATGGCATGTTGCACCATTCTTCATCGCATAAACAGCTCCGTTTCTGATCCACGATCCTCCCCTTCACCCCAAAAAGCACCCGATAAGAACATACGTTATCACTCATCACACGATAAGACATCTGCATAATGTATCAAAAAGAAGGTAAAATAACTAACCTGCCCACTGGGGCTCGCTCATGGTCATCAGTCACCTCACCCAGCTAGAGTTGCATGAGGCTTCGGGTGAGACGGTCCAGCGTTTCGGCAGGCAGGACGGACTACTTACCTTTGTGCAGACACCCCCTGCACCTGGTACTTTGTTGATGAATGTGATACCATTCCCTCGTAACATCCCACTGGGGTGACTGATGAGGGTGACTGATAAGTGTCCCATGTGAGGCGAGGTTAGTTCAACATCTTTTTTGACCACTTACAGCAGACGATGTAATGTCGTCTATCTTTTTGATATTGTGTTTGCCAAAAGGACTGGGCCATCAGTCCTAAAGCATTGACAGCCGGCGGTGCTCATGGCAGTGGAACTTGGACAGGTAAGTAAGTCCAGCACTGGCCATGCAGCTGCCAAAGAGGAAGTGTGATGTTGTTGCTGGGATGTTACGAGGGAATGGTATCACATTCATCAAGAACATGCGTTGTTGATTTACATCAGGCGAGATTCTCTCTCTTGCTCGTCCTTTTACATGAGATTCAATGTTGGTGCAAGCCCTTTTCGAATCAGCCTGAGTGAAATTTCATCAGAGGTCTCACATTGGTTGGAACAACATTTCGAGGCACCAACTCGTACCTATGCTATTTCGTATTTTCTCTTCCGTTGTTTGGGGAAGAGCCAAGAGGTCCTTTTTGACGATCAATTGCATTCTCTGGCAGCAATATTCATATTTTGGCGCAAAAATCCTGAGCTGAAAATTTCACGCAACTCGCCATCCGCAAGAACCATCCGCTGACCCTTGTGATCCTTTTCATCGATGTACAAATCTCGCCTTTGCCTTGAAGTTTGGCCTTTGACATAATTCTATGTCTTTTTCAGTCCAAGCCAAGTCAGATGTGCGACGTTGCCAGTGGTGAAATTTTAGAATTGTTTGAGAACAAGACAGTTGTTTTTGCTTTGGTGAAGAAAGGAACTCTGGTGCATGACCAACTTAAGGGGCGAAAAAACCTCCAGAGGCAACCACGGCCCACTTTCGTGTAAAAAGTCCAAGATTCGATGCAGATTTTTTTTTTAATTTTTGTCGATAACCCACAATATATTTCCCCAAAATTTTTGGGCAATTTTTGCAACCAATATCAAGATGAACTCAAAAAGAGCGAATGAGTTCGTTTTTTTGCACAAATTTGTGTACCTATTAGCATGGGCAACCCCAAATTCAACCGAACCCAATAATTCACTGTGCGGGAACACACCGCTTGCCGCTTGGCCGAGAAAGGACACTTTGATAGGTATAAGGTGGTACTCGTGAGTCGTGAAAAGGAAACACATGACTTTTCTTTTTTGTGCATGGTGGATGCGGTGGTGCCAATTCCAAGATGCGGTGGATGCCGCAGTGCGGCGCAGACACGTCACCAATTTCTTATTCAACTTCTCTTGGGGACTCCATCCAGCCGAGACCCCCTGCCAGGAGCTGTTCCTCATACTTGAACCGCGTTGTACCCATATGTATAGGTCCCAAAAATGGTGGGTTTGGCCACCAGGCCCCCCAGAAATTTTCCCAAGTCGTCCGCCCAATATTTTCCCAACATTCAAGCCACATTGGATTTTTGCGGAACCCTTCCTTTTCTAAATTATCTTGGACCGGTCTTTCATTGATGCAAGTGTTCTTGTTTTAGGGCATGCTTGAGTTGACAGCTGTCACAGCATGTTCTCAGCATTTTTCACCAAGCAAAAAAAGCATTACCGACGTGCATAATTTTTTTTTTCGACGAAAATAACTTCAAAAAACTTTTTTTGCGCGCAAAAACATCTTTTGTTTTGTTTTGTGACAATTTTTTT
>JASGXE010003808.1:0-24772 GCA_030068105.1 Sinentomon sp. SZTP_YWyxl
GTAAGAATAACAAAGTATGGAATGACCTTGGGATTTCACCGGAGAAAAGCTGGTTCAGTTTTCCCTCGAAGGCAGAACAGAAAGTTTGGTTTTTTGCCGACACACCCCATCTCCTGAAACTGATTCGAAATCACTTCATTGGTGCCGAATTCGTTTTACCTGGTGGTGAGGAAATCAACAGTGAGATAGTGAATTCAATGTTGGAGAAAAATACTTCCGAATTAAAAATGAATCACAAGTTGGAGTGGAAGCATGTGCAACGTCTTTAGCCATATGAGAGCCCTTGCACGTTACCACAGCAACCCTCTCGCAAACGAAGTGAAATATCGCATGCGACACCTGTTGCTGGGCACAACCATAACTGTTCCCCGTAGTGTGGCTGTTCAGGACGCCGATCCCGATGGAAATTACGACAGCACAACTGCGGAGTTTCTCTTCAAAATTCTGAAGACTGATCAAAGTTTTGCAACTGAAGTTATAGCAGTCAGGGAGAAGAAATGGAATTTCATCGGAGCATTTTAAAGACATCTATACAGCTTATGGGGGCCTATCCCAGTCACCTCTCACATAATTGCCAAGCACTGGTGCCTGCCATTCAGTCAACCAACAACCACCCCCTGAAGTTGAAGAATCATTCGAAGCATCATATACTAGATTCGAGGGCACAAGATATCTGTCAGGCTACATCGCATTCAAAGTTCGAAGTCTCGACAGCACATTGGCAACCCGTGTTCTGAAGCTCGCAACCACTGATTCTATCACTCCTGGGTGGCTTGAAGCCCTATCTAAAGGAGGCCTGTTGGATCCCACTCCTTCTTGGCTGCGAACAGTAACACAGTTGGAGGAAAGTCTTCAGCAAATCCACGGGTGCACTGGGATCGTCAAACAGCCAGGAGTAACAGGAAACCTCATCAGTTACTTCAGGGAGCGGCACCCTGATGCCCTGCCAATACGCCAGGACTAGAACTTTCATCCGTGTCCGTCACATCAACTTGGAAGCTCAAAAACAAAGGCTTCAGAGGCAAACTTCCAGGATGAGTGGGCCTCAGAACCGATCGTCGCTTTCAGGCCATGCCATAAAACAGCTGAAACGGTTCGCAGATAACACGCCGGTGGCAACGAAGGGAAGAATTTCGACCAGTGAATACACGACAAAGAAGCGACGGATTTCTGCAAGTGTAAACTGATTAGGAAAGAGAGGTATACTCGCATAGATACTTGCGCATATCTTGATTTTTTAGTCTATGCGAATAGCAGTTTTCGTCCGCATTTGCAGGTTGAGCAGTTTAAAGAGGGCAACATTTCTTTGGAACTTTGCGGAAGGACTGACCTCTTGTTGTTTAAAAGGAAATTAAGAAGATACTTAATCACCTTGTAAAACTTTCGTGGCGCAGACAAACTGTCAAAAATGCATGACAACGCTTTCGCTTTCAGGCGAATTGAAGAGAGAAAAGTCCTTTCAGGAAAACGGGCAATTTGTTCGAAGAAAATCACGTGAATAGAAATTAAATTTCCACACTCAAGCCTAAATTTTTCCCCACTCAAGCACAAACCTTGGGCCCTGCGCAATTTGAAATTTCCTAAATTTGTCACGAGCATTTCAGCTCCGTCAACTTGCCTGCTGATGCGGTCGCCTTCAGCCTCCTCTTTAATTCCTCTGCCGCCGATGACGTCACAGGCGGCAGCTCAACAATGCCTTCTCTGGCGCAGCGCCGCCATCGATTTGAGACTGGCCCCCCGTGACCAGAGCGCTCTTCTGGGACCAAAGAAGTGGCACGGAAGCGACGAAAGCATTGTTGCGATGCTCAGCTGCGTGCTGACTGAAAAATTGAATTCGCCGGAGTCGTAGAAAGCAAATTATTGCAGCGCGAAATCAATAGGCTTGGTCCCAAAAGAGCGCCTCTGTTGGCGATTTTCCGCATTATTTTTGCTTCACTACAATGGAAAAAATGAAAAAGAATAAGGCATGTCGTGTGGTTTTGGTCAAAGCTCCTCAAGATAATGGCAAATGCGGCCGCTTCTATCATGGCAGTCTACGCGTACACGTCTATAAATTTGCACAATTAGATCACCATGGTATTCGTATGATTGATTCTTGTGCTTCAAATTTTTCGACTTTGATACTTTTCCAACAGGATCACTTTTTTATTGTGCACAATGTCTGTAAATGATCGATTTGTTCGTTCTCCATCCACTTGCACTGTTCAAATTATAAACGTAAGATAATGTTTTATTTGTTTGATTACTTTGCATTTGTTGGCAGTTCTGAGACCGCAGCTGTGCTGGACTCCGACCGGAGTCCAGCACAGCTTCTCAAGTCATTGTGATTTTAATCATCGTTGGGCACAATCAAATGGTTCTGAATGAGTTGCTGAATGCTGACGTATGATGTTTACGCAGATCGAGGACTGCCGAATTCAAAATCCGCGACTGACTGAGCAAGATCAAAATCAAAATCACAATGGCGGCATCGACACCATTCGGTGATGAACGGCAGCCATGCATGCGAACCAGATTTCGATTTTGCTTTGTCAACGATAAACTGCAAGCGTCTGAAATCGCACAGGCATTTTGGGCCGGATGTGATGCGCGACTTCTGTGATAGCTGGGGCTGAATACCTGTCTGCGCATCAAAAGGTGATCAATGTCAGATTTTCTGAAAGACAAGTTATGAACAGCTCTCGAAACTTCGTGCGCAAGTGTCATTCGGTGCAAAAATATTTTCAAAAATTTCCAATCGCAGCAAGGCATGCAGGCACGTTGAAAATTTACGCGCTATCTTCCCAAAACCACCCGCTCAGATACATTTCTGATTGTAGTCAACAGGATGCGGGCTTCGGTCCTCATCCGATGAAAATTCTGCCAATCAAAACACTTTAAAAGCAGACGGGGCTTTACCTCAGATCATCAATATCTTTTGTAAATCGCAGTCAACAAGACGAACAAATCCGTTTCTGCTCAATCGCTAAATTCGTGTGTTGACTAGAAATTTTTCTAAGAGGTGAGTTGTGTTTGCATTTTCACAAGCGAGGACTTGCAGCCATAAACATGAATTGAAAACACCAACACAAAATTATAATTATACCTACAACAAAATTACAAAAACACAGATAGGATTCTCCGAGAACGATTTAAACTGAAAATGTTGATAATCTGAGATCGAAAATATTTCGGGACCCGAAACCTTTCTTTGCAAGCATCTCGTTATGGATTGAACCTGCTCTACGAGACCATAGAGATCCGGAAATACATTGGAGAAAATTTCCCGCAGGGAAAGTTTTCTTTGCTAACTTGATTCAATCCCCTGCTTGTTATGTTTTTCTCGGCGGTCGTCAAAACTTACCAAAGACCTCCTTTGAAATGTCGGAGAAATTTTTCCTTGAGGCTGATCTCTTGGGTGTACTTTTACTTTTCTTTGGCGCCTTTTAAAAAGACAGCAGTGTTGCATTTCCCCGTTCTGGAACGGTAAACCAAAGACAGAGGCCATTGCATCAGGACGCATTTTTCTTCATGCACATCAAGAATCATTCCTCATTTTTCACATGGAAACAGCGTTATGGCCCTTGTGTGTTGACGGCTTTCCATTCCCATTGAACTTATTCTAGTTTATAACTATAATTGGTGCAAATTGTTTCTTCGAGTTCAATGGGGTGCCTTCTTGCCAAAGGGATTTAGTCCTTCCATTGGAAGGCTTACGCTTACTTGTTAAATATCGATGACTCCGTGGTTTAAAAACAGGCGAGTCCGAACGATTGGTATGCGTAATAGCCTTCTGAAGAAAGGATTATGGGTTACAAAAATAGCTCACCATTCTTGCTGGCATGGTATTTGGAAATTTTTATTCGCAGAGAGAAATATTCGCGGCCGTGTTGGGGGAAATGCAAGGGGTTGACCGACTGCACTTCTTTGGAAGTCTAGGAGGGTAGGGGGTCGACACCTTCATTTTACAGATGGCCAGCAACTAAAAAACAGTGTGGTGAATATAAAAGTATCCCCGGCAAATTCCTTTAAAGTGACATGAGTGAAAAAAATGCTTGCTCAACACACTTCTATCCGAAACACTGTTGATTAAAGAGATCCTTCAGTTTTCTTCTCGAGATGCTAGAATGGCGAGAATAACAAAATTACACTTAACTTTCTGAAAAGATGACATGTTAGGAACAACCGGACGACTCCGCCGTTGTCAAATTCATTGCCACCATTGGCTGATCAAATGTTGAAGGACACAGCTAGTTCCTTTTGACTCATGATGGGTATCGGCGTGTCCTTTTTCACAGACTAATGCAGAGTCGATGTGACTTATGCCCGTCATCCGGAGCTGATGTGAAAGAAATGGAAGATTATGCACACCTCCATCAGATAGAAAAAAAAATCAAATTACCAGAAAACCATGTCATGACTAGAGGTGTCAGTGAAGATGGAGTAAAACTTCAGAGTTGCTTCCTTTTCACGACAGCGTCTGAATCGAGTGGATATTTTCTGCAAACGTTTCCCCACAGGTTGAAAGAAATTAGGTTCCTCCCATAACAACATTTTATAACGAGTTTTCAACAGCAAGTTTTCTCTTCAATGAATTATTTTTACAGTAAGACTGAAGGAACAAGAACTAGGAATATTTACACTTTCGAACTCTGTTACCGAATTCGTATAAAAAGTACGCTCACCCATCACTGAAGGCTAGATTTTTGGTGTGAGCTGAAAACAGAGATATGACGGATATTTTTAAAATATCCATATTGCACAACATGCAGATATTTTTCAGGGAGTGCTGAGAAATATATCCCACTTTCGTTCGGTATTTCTTGCACTCGGATGACATTCTTCAAAGGATTTTCCTCAAAATATCCCCCGAAGTTAAAAATCCCACCAGACCCATCTCTCCGCCATTTGGATCGGCACCTTTCTTTGATCTGCATAAATGCTTCGTTGACGCCTTCCGGAAGCAAAAAAACCAACGAAATACTTTCTGGAAAGAAACACAACCTTTTTGTTTGAAGATTAAAAGTATTGATATATTACTCCTGACAATACTCCTGATTGGTTTCAGGTCAGATCCAAAGCTGAAATGGCTCCCGTTCGATTTTCCTTCGTTCTTCTCGCACTTGGCGCCTGCGCATTTATCAAAGTCGCCCTTGGTAAGTCTCTACATCTTATTAAGTTCAAATTAAGACATTTTTTGCTATGGCAAAATTTTATCGTCCATTGGATGTCTAGACCCTTCCGCGCAGTGCAGTATCCTGTCCGGCTTTACCCGTTCATACCGTTCCAACCCGTTCATACACACCTTCTGCTGTTGGAAAGAGAAGAGTTTCCGCATAAATTTGTACTTGCTGCTGATGTATATCAACCGGCTTCATCCCTGTTTGTAGTGAAAGTGGAATATTTCACCACTTTGTTCTACTTTTGCAAATTTCATTGGCCAGTGTCAAAATAAGACCCAAATCAAATGCCAGCAGAAAAGAAACGCCAAGATAAAAGCAATTTCGTAAGCAAAACTGTGGATGATGGACCAAGCGTATCGCAGTATGTCGCGTGTTGAGCCTACGGGAGAACAATTCCATATTTTTTCAAACGCACCTCACTTAAAATGAAAAAATCAAACACCAAAATGCGACTGGCAAAGACTTCATCCCGCAGGGGCGCCTGTGTCCTGTGGATCGATTTTCGTCGTAAAAATTTCATTGCAACGCCAATCTCTCTCTGTTATTGTGAATTAATCATTCACGCATCTGCTGAGAATTGGCCATTTTGTTGAAGCTAGATGTGAGGAAAGGGATTGATTTATTGAATGGAGGTGGGTTTTCCCACAATGGAGGAATGGGAGCGGGATAGGTAATTAGAGAAAGACGAAAAGCGTGAACAAAATATGCTGTTACCCTTCATGACAAACATTGTTGGTGTGACATATATTTCATATCGGATCATGTTATATACAAGGTTAATAGAATAATCAGGTTGGCCAGTCTCGAAGAATTTCGGAAGCAGCTGATTGTGACGTCAGGCCTGTGACGTCATCGGCGGCAAAGTAAACAGGAGGCGGCCAGCAGACAGTTGACGGAGCCAAAATGCTCGTGAAAAATTTGGGGAAATTTCGAAGTGAGCAAGGTCCAAGGTTTATGTTATACCCAGGCTTGAATGTGGAAAATTTTAATTTCTATTCCCGCGATTTTCTTTGTATTAAAAACATTGTTGTTCAACCATTGTTGCTGTTATCTTGAAAACACTTTTCTGCGTCAATTCGACTTAAATCGAAAAAGAGAGCGCTACAAAAGAGAGTTTTTCATACTTGTAGGATATTTCATCGTGTTTCGTAGGTATGTGTGGATTTGTTTCGTCGAAGCCTGATAACATTGCTTGATTCTACAGGAATTAACAGCAGTGTCGGAATATTATTATTATTATTATTATTAATGCAAAAAACTGCCACAAACAATTTGGTGACAGTGACGGGCACAGCCCCTAGTCAAGCAAGGTTAAAACAAAACAAAACAAAACACATTTCAATTCAACAAAATAAAAGCAGCCAGGAAACGGAAACTGATTATGCAAGTAAAAATTCAGATGGAATGCTGACCGGTGCGAGAGAAGAATGCAATGCTAGTGCTTATAACTTCGGAGCTAGGAGGAAGCGCATTCCATTCGTTTATAGTGCGCGGAAAAAACGACGTGGCAAGAATATTAGTGCGGCAGAGTGGAATAGCGAAACTCATGCCATTATCTGTGCGTCGCTGGTTGGTTTTGAGAGAATAGCTTGTTGGAATATGGGCAGATATCTTGTTGGTCAAGAGATCAAAGAACATGTTGAGCCGCCTTTGTCGTCGCCTACTCTCAAGAGTAGGGAGGTTTAGTTCGTTTAACATGGCAGTGACGCTCGCGGTTCGATCATATCGGCCTGTTATAACCCGCGCTGCTCTCCGCTGCACGCTTTCCAGCAACTGTGAGTCTTTTTTATTTGCCGGACCCCATACAGCGCAGGCGTATTCCAAAATGGGCCTCACAAGCGTGGAATAAGTGAGCTTTTTTTGTGCGGGCGGAGCAGTTCGCAAATTGCGAGTAATAAAACCTAGAGTGGAACTGGCTTTCTTTGCCACAAGATTTATGTGCATGCTCCAACTTAAGTTGCTGGTGAAGGTTACCCCTAAGTATTTGTGACTGCTAACAACTTCAAGGGGTACAGAACCTATCGAATATGAGCAGTTAGTGTGAATTTGTCGCACTCGGTTAGAAAAACACATCACTTTAGTTTTGTCCGAATTGATACGCATGCCCCATCTCTCGCACCAGTCATACACAGACGACAGATCCGCTGCTAGAGTGGTGCAGTCATTGGATGTATGAATGGGGCGGTAAATTACGATATCGTCAGCGAAAAGGCGAACACTGGAATTAACTTTCTCAGCGATATCGTTGATATATATTAAGAATAAAAGGGGTCCAAGAACGGTACCCTGCGGAACACCTGATGTGACCGGTGCGGCGACAGACAAAGAACCCTCAACAGAAACTCGTTGCCATCTGTTTGCAAGAAAAGAATCAATTACCGCAATCATTTTGGAGGGAAATTTCAAGCCTAAGAGCTTCTGCTTTAAATAATGATGCGGAACAAGGTCAAATGCCTTGGCAAGGTCAAGGAAAATAGCATGTACTGGCACATGGGAATCAATAGACCTGGCGATGTCATCAGAAAACAATAACAGCTGAGCCTCACAGGACAGACTACTGCGAAAACCAAATTGGTTAGGATGGAAGAAATTTTGCTTTTCTAGATGAAATCGGATGTGAGAGCACAGAATCTTTTCGAATATTTTTGAGCAGATACAAGTTAACGAAATTGGCCGATATCCTTCTGGCGAATTTGGACTGTTGCCTTTTTTGGGGATGGGCTTAACAATGGCCTGCTTCCAATCGTAAGGGATCGCGCCTTCCTCGTAAATTGATTGGAAGTGAGCAGCAAACGTAACGGACAAAGATGGAGCAAGGTTTTTTATGAGAACACCCGGCAATCCATCAGGACCGGCTGGCTTCTTCGCTTTTATGCGGGACAAAAGTTCAAACACGCCGCGGACACCAACAATAATGTCCGGCATTAAACAATTTTCAGATGGATGGGATGAGACTGCAGAACTACCAACAGCGGATGAAGAAACAGCAACTACAAAATTAACATTGGATGGCTGAGGCTGAAAAACCTCTGCAAAATACTTATTTAAAACTTTGGCCTTTTCGGCAGGCGTTACGCACATTTCTCCAGAAGGGCATTTGATTGAGGGGATACTGTCAGTCTTCTTGAGAGAGCTCAAATATTTCCAAAATGCTCTAGAATTGTCACTAGAAACAGCACGTGCAATAAATTGATTAAAAAGTTCGTTGTTAAGATTGACACATTCTTGACAAATTTTTTCGTAAGAATTTCGATGAAAGGGCAGCTTGGTTCGTTTCATTTTTGCGTGAATTTTCCGTTTCTTTATAAAAAGGCGCCTTAACTTGTCGTTAACCCACGGAAATTTAGTAGAAAACTTCCTTGAAGATGTGGGCAACATCCCGAGGATAGCAAGTAGAGTGTCTTTAATGGTTGTCCAGACCTCATCAACCGATCGTCCACGCATGCCTTGGAATGAGAAAAGTGGGTTACCTCCGAGAAAAGCATTTAATTGGGCCCAATGAACTTTTGAGAAGTTTGTAAAACAAGTGACCCTGTATTTAGGTTGACACATGCTGGAATTCTTATTGGAATTCTTATATAAGCAGTTTCGTCTGAGGGGCTGTTGGAGGGTTGCTGTTGCCGCCTGCAGGAGTGTATTTCAATTCATCGTTTTGTAAATATGCCAAGCAGTTGTGCAGTTGCCGAGTGCAAGAACCACAGTGGAAGAAACTGTGACAAACCAGAAGAAACCTTATCCTTCTATCATTTTCCAAAAGATCCCATTTTTGCGGAAAGCTTGGATTTCTAAATGCAAACGGCGGAACTCTTTCCACACCGAAAATGCTCGAATTTGTTCTGAGCATTTCAGCACTGATGACTTCGAAAGAGATCTCGTGAATGAGTTGCTAAACCAACCCCAAGGCTACATCGCATTCAAAGTTCGAAGTCTCGACAGCACATTGGCAACCCGTGTTCTGAAGCCCGCACTCCCGCACTATCACTCCCGGGTGGCTTGAAGCCATATCTAAAGGAGGCCTGTTGGATCCCACTCCTTCTTGGCTGCGAACAGTAACACAGTTGGAGGAAAGTTTTCAGCAAATCCACGGGTGCACTGGGATCGTCAAACAGCCAGGAGTACCAGGAAACCTCATCAGTTACTTCAGGGAGCGGCACCCTGATGCCCTGCCAATACGCCAGGACTAGAACTTTTATCCGTGTCCGTCACATCAACCTGGAAGCTCAAAAACAAAGACTTCAGAGGCAAACTTTCAGGATGAGTGGGCCTCAGAACCGATCGTCGCTTTCAGGTCGCGCCACAAAACAGCTGAAACGGTTCGCAGATAACACGCCGGTGGCAACGAAGGGAAGAATTTCAACCAGTGAATACACGACAAAGAAGCGACGGATTTCTGCAAGTGTTAACTGATCAGGAAAGAGAGGTATACTCGTATAGATACTTGCGCATTATCTTGATATACGAATAGCAGTTTTCGTCTGCATTTGCAGGTTGAGCAGTTTAAAAAGGGCAACATTTCTTTGGAACTTTGCGACAGGACTGACCTCTTGTTGTTTAAAAGGAAATTAAGAAGACACTTAATCACCTTGTAAAACGTTTTACTTTCATTTCGTGGCGCAGACAAACTGTCAAAAATGCATGACAACGCTTTCGCTTTCAGGCGAATTGAAGACAGAAAAGTCCTTTCAGGAAAATTGGCAATAAAGGCAGAGAAACAATATTTTATTCGAAGAAAATCATGGGAATAGAAATTAAATTTCCACACTCAAGCCTAAATTTTTCCCCACTCAAGCACAAACCTTGGGCCCTGCGCAATTTGAAATTTCCTAAATTTTTTCACAAGCATTTCAGCTCCGTCAACTTTTCTGCGCTGATGGTCGCCTCCAGCCTCCTCTTTCCTCTGCCGCCGATGACGTCACAGGCGGCAGCGCAACAATGCCTTCTCTGTCGCAGCGCCGCCATCGCGTTGAGACTGGCCCCCCGTGGTTATATATGCGTCCGTATTCCCCATTGCAACTCACCCTCAGGTTTAACTCATTAGTCATGTTCAACAGACTGATGCATATTTCGCAACAATGGAAAAGGAATCAGCGTTGTAAATAGAAATGAAATTTTCCCAACACAAATCTATCCATTGAATTGGCTGTTGAGTTGAACCATGAGGGTGAGTTGCAATGGGAAATACGGCCGATGGAGTGATGCGAATAGTATAAAATCCGAAGATTGGCGACATTTTCAACCTCCCATGTAGAAAACAAAGGCATTTTTCACAATTGCCACATGAATGGCGCTTTATTCACGTTGTATGTATAGGTATGCATTTACCGAGCTCACCTGTACCCTGGTGGCCTCAAAAGATCTACCGTGGTGGGCAGGTGAAATGGACAAGTAAACGTTGATGGCTTTCCTATTTTGAAACGAATCAGGAAGTTAACAGAATGTCCACTCTTAACTTTTTTTTTCAAATTTGGCCAGAAGCTAGATTAGAACAAAGTTAGCAGCCTTAAGAGGTCAAGTGAAAAGGGCATAGTATATATTGTTGCTACCAACATGGATGACCAGTAGAGATATTCTTCGCCTATGTCGAGGTGTTCTAAGAAGCAAAGTCATGAGAAAATCACAAAAGAAAGTCGCATTTTCTGAACTCAAATTTTGAGGCATGCTGGTTTGTTGCTTATTGTCGACATTTGTAGATGGATTTTAGAAATTTTTTGCCAGATGTTGCAGGAGGGTTGCATCAAGCAAATTCTGCAAAAAACCGAAAGTCGATTTTTATCAAAATAAGGTCGTCACGTGGCCTGTCCTTAAGGGCGGGTCTTTTTGGGAACAATCGCATCAAGAAGGTTAAAGTTTATTTTATTTTTCTTTCAGCGGCAACTATGAAAGATGACGCGGAGTCATGTGGAAAGCTTGTAATTCCGGCCGATCAGAAGTACTACAGCGAACAAGTTCGTCAATGTGCAATCGATGGTGATGGTAAAGACCCCATTTGTGACGATAACGGAAAGAGGATTGCAAGTAAGCAAGTTTGAATTTCCGTTTCAAAATGCTTGTCTGGCCATGAATTTTTGGCCAAAAAACTTTTATTTCTGTTGCAAAGTTGAGTTTCTGCAAGGTTGCATTCTTGTGCGAAGAATGCGTTCCTACTGCCGAATCGAGGCAGACTAGAGCGAATAGCAAGGGGAATCCGGCGGCCGTATTCCCCATTGCAACTCACCCTCAGGTTCTACTCATTAGTCAATTCAATGGATTGATCTGTGTTGGGAAAATTTAATTTCTATGCAAAACGCTTATTCCTTTTCCATTGTTGCGAAATATGCATCCGTCTGTTGAACTGACTAATTGGTTAAACTTGAGGGTGAGTTACAATGGGGAATACGGCCGCGGATGTTTGTAATCTTTGATCCTTGATAATGATTTTATTGGTAGTCATGGTGAAAATTTAAAAATTTCTTTGGACCAAACTATAACTCGCGACAGCGACAAGTTTTCTCGTGCATGTGTTTTGCCTTTACATAAAGGCGAAGAGTACACGTAGTCTGCACATGCCAAGGCCAAAAGGCAAATACGAATAGGAGTAAGGAATGAATAAGCCATGTCGTTGCTTTTTACTATGTTTTTGAAATTTGTTCTTGGACGTTAGTCTGAAATTATGGACTCGAAGGTGTTCAGAAGATCTCTAAAGTTTGTTTCTGAACCAGGAAATCTGGCAAATCAAAACCAGCTGTGGAAATCTACAATCCGCAACTGCTCTGAACGAGAGAATTGCAAACTGCTTGCAATTGCATGGTTGATTGCGATGAAGCGGTGAACTTTTAAGCCATAATGAATGGCCAAGGACACAGGAGATCTGGCTTTTCGAATGATGAGCTTCTGATTCTGTCGAAATATCAACAATCGATAACTATTTTATTGCAAATCAGAAAAGTCTGATATTTTTTGTTTCTACATGCTTGCCTAGCCTGAAATCAGCCTCTCAGACCTGTTTTCCAAATCTCAACCTGAAATGTATTCAGTAAACGAGTTGGTATAGCGAGCAATGTTTCAGTTCAGATCTTGATGTGACAAAATATGTGTTTCGACACTGCTGAGAGTGTAGACACGGACCGTGCATGCTGTGGATCATCCATCATGGAGACGGAAATGAATTTTAGCTTCAATCGAGGTCCTAACACGACGTTTTTTGTGGAATCCCGAGAATATACCTATACGGAACAGAGGGCGTAACTTGCTCCATCTGAGCCGCACAGCATGCGCGAATGCAGAATTGGAAGCTGAATTATTATGTGATGGTCTGATCTCTTGCAAGGGTCCGGTGACATGGACAGAACGGACTAAGGTAGTGGACTGACGTTGAATTTTTCAATTTCTCCGGGTTCGGTTGGGTCAGGTTTGGTTAGGCTGCGTCAGGATAGGTTAGGACAGGTGCAACCTACCTGCCTACTTGCCAAAACTTCTCCAAAACTCTGCTTCAGTTCACTTCTGCGTCAGTCCGTTCTGTCCCAGTCCCCCCCCCCCGATTCCTTGCAGTATGGCCTTGTCATTCCGATTATGATATTCCATGTTTTTTTCGTTAATTCTTTCAGAACGATTGCCAGACTGGTTGAAAGGACAATGCCCTGGCTGCACTGATTGGAAGAAAGTGCTGGTCTACATTCTGGTGGAACACATCTACACCAACCATCCGGATGATAAGAAAGCTGCCGAAGCAAAATACAACGGAGGTGCAGAGGCCGCCCCTGCAGAGAGCGTACTGGCCTGATTGAATCTGATAGGAAATTCTTCTGCCAATAATTATCAAACCCTACCGGCGTGTCATGAAATCCCGACTAATTCACTGCAGTATGCCCTATCTTTTGAACTCTGCACCCACAGTTGACAAAGCCACAAACTTTTGCACAACTTTTGAACATCTGAGGTTTCATTTGGTATATCAATTACTACAACTGCCCTCTAAAAAAACAAGAATAAAGCTATTCCGGAACTACCATAGACCACATCTGTCTTTTTGTCTGTCCTTAATCCGCTTGCAAGGCGTTTTGAAACTTGTTGGCCATAGTTCTTTGATGGATTTCCGCAGCAAGCGGTCCCTGTCAAAAACCAGTTAAACTATTCCTTCACGAAAGTCCTTCCGTCGATGGGAGATGTGGTTGGGGTTTTGTTTATTTCATCTGACGTTCGACATGAAATGATGGGGAATACCCAACACTTCAGTAGTTAGATGGCTATCTTGCCTTTTTTTCATTGAGACCCGCTTTGGTGGGGTTCAGGTGGGAATTTATAGTTTTGTAAACCCACTGGATATTTGCTGCCTGCTATGTCGGCAACATCCGGATGATGGAGTCAGGGGATTATATAATGATTGAAAAAAATTCTGGTCTACTATAAAGCCAACGGTAGGTTACTCACCTGATTAGTCAAACACAAATTTGCAAAAATCGCACTTCGACTTTTCAAAAAAGAAAAAAACACACACACATGGAATGAACAATCAGAGAACACAAAACCGGACAAACTCTCTCAGAAAACTGAAAGATAACTTCAACAAATGTCTTTGGCGCCCAAACCACAGTATAGAAATGAAATATCCCTATACTGTGGCCAAAACTGCAGAAACCTTGTCCAGTTCGACAACAATGAGGGTCGCTTCATCGAACCTGGAAAGGCTCTCAGAAATGAAAGTGCCCCATTGCCTTCGAAATTTTCTTGTCATTCGTCTGTTTTTCTAAAAAGCAACAATGGACATGGTCAATGGACATTGTTTCAAGATCTTACTGGTTATTTGCAAAACGTGATGTCCAACAATCTGCACATTGGCCAACGTCAAACCTATCATTACCTTGAATTCGAATTGGAACCGCTTGCGCTTCTCTGCAACATTTCATCATCTCGTATCGCTGCACACAGGAGTCTACCACACCTGACCGCAAGGCGAGTATGACCACTTATGATTTAAGTCTGCCACATCATTTTACAATTCTGAGATCCCCAACGAGCGAACCCTGTGCGGCCAGGGCATCTTTTCATAACGAGCAAAACCTGTATCATCTATCACCGTCTGGCGCTGCCAAATCCAAATGCCGCAGTTCCAAAAACCCAGGTCATGACGGGGTACACAGTCTCCATTAGCTTCTTTCTCGGTCAACAACGGGAACCGAACATAACGTAAAATTTCCCAGCATCCGACCTCTCCTTCATTGCGTTGAGCTTGATCAACGGCACTGAAGTTAAACCTATAGCCACCTCGACGGCCATCACCTGAGCTGCAAGCATTGAATCGAATTGCCCTTTCATGTGGGATCAAAAACACGTACGTTGAACAGGATGGCCATCGTGCAAATATGGTTGGTCGATATAGACTCGCTTGAAACCCTCTCCCCAGCTTGTGATTTGAACCAGGATACGTCGGATAGTGACCATTGTTTACACCTTATTTTTTCAGGTACCTTATTTTTGTTTACTGGTCGAAAGTTGAAACGCATAATCGGTAACCATTTCACGGGCCGCCGTGTCTTTTTCCTGCAATTTGTTCATGCTTGCACGTCGGTTGTATCTCATTTTAGCTTTGGGCAGTGGCGACGTTTTTATACTTTCCAAGTTTTATCACACATTTTATCGTCTGTTCCAATGTATTCACCTTATTTGGGGGCTTGAGAAGACTGGCAAAAGCAAACCGATGAACAATGCCCGCCTCAAGCACGGATCCTTTAGATTTGGAACAACGTTTGCATTCACGAATATTGCTGCACTGATGACAATTGAAATCGTTTAGGTAAATGTTTTTGTGCATTGTCTCATTTATGACAAATACACACAGTAAGGCCATGCCTAAAAGTCTGTTCATTTTCAGAATGGTCCGCGCCCTTTTTGCAGACAGGGATGTGCAAATTTGTGCAAAAATCGGGAATCGGAGATTTTCAGCTGGAGGCCTCAATTTTCGAAACTCTGCCGGTTTTCACCTTTCAATCTATTGATAATTCTATATTTTTCGGAGTTTTTTCAATTTTATGTGACCACGATCAGTCTGGTTTGCTAGTCGTTCCGCTCCTGCGTTTAAAATATGCACTTCTAGTGTGCAGCGCTGAACCGAAACTTCGCTGGCCCTCCCTTTGCAATTATTGGCACCGACCTGCAATGGTGTGCGGCCACATCTGCTGTTGTTGCCAACAACTGGAACACAGGCACACGTATCCATGTCTGGAAAATTTCAAAATCATGTTTTGGTTGCTTTTCCATCTGTGATATGTTTTGTCGGAACAAAGATGTGCCAAATGAAAATGAAAAAAAATTTGCCCATGGCGAGACTCGAACCCACGATCTTGTGATCGAAAGTCCAACGCTCTACCACTGAACCACCGGCGCTTTCGGGAATTTCAGTTCTCCAGTCGCGCTTAAATGAAACAACTCGGATATTCAGGCAAAGAATGTTGTACAATTTGGACACCACTGTCGTGCCCCGCTCCCACCTTCGTTTTTCTGCGAGTTTTGGCGCGGACCATTCTGAAAATGAACGCACTTTACACTGATTAGACTTTCCAACTTTATTCCTGTATTCACATCCACCGACCGTTTGCAAACGCAAACGTTCTAATAATAACCCAGGCAGAGATTTTCCACAGTGGAATACCTACTGTTCCTTCTCAAACAAATCCATGATTTCGGCAACTCTGTCGGGTGACCATCATTTTGACGGTTGAATTTGGATTTGCAACAATTATTGGTTCGGGGGAATATTCATCAATATTCATTCTTACGAGATTTTTTTAGGAGTTCATACAATTATTCATTCTTACTTCGTATTTCAAATCTATTCTGAATTGACGACCCCAAAAGTGACACATATGCACCATCCACCACAACTTTCAAGCAAAGAGTTCATTGCAAACTAAGGCGCAATTCATGCGACGTGCGCCGCAAAACATAATATGACAGTGACGCAAAACGTGGAACTCTATCCAACTGTCTAAAGTTCGCTTTGGACAGGGTCCATGGTTTGGATGCACTGTTTCATACTCGATGACTTTTCCGCGTCTCAGGTGAAGATTTTCATGGAAACATTTCTTTTGCAAGCGAAAGAACAATCATGGTAATTTTTGTTTTCTTATTGGATTGCAGTTGTTCTGTTATCATTCTGACGTGGCTTTAGAAGGTAATACTTTCTCAAATAACTAGAGCGCAAGTAAATCTGTTGAGAAAATTTTTGCAATTTTCTCAAAATCGGACTGAGGCAGAATGGGACTGAGGAAGAATGGGACTGAGACAGAATGGGACTGAGGTAGAATGAGACAGAGGCAGAATGGGACTGGGGTAAAATGGGACTGGGGTAGAATGGGACTGGGGTAGAATGGGACTGAGGCGGAATGGGACTGAGGCAGAATGGGACTGAGGTAGAATGAGACTGAGGCAAAATGGGACTGAGGCAGAATGGGACTGGGGCAGAATGGGACTGAGGCATAATGGGACTGGGGCAGAATGGGACTGAGGCAGAATGGGACAGAGGCAGAATGGGAGTGCGGCAGAATGGGACAGAGGCAGAATGGGACTGGGGTAGAATGGGACTGAGGCAGAATGGCACTATGGCAGAATGGGACAGAGGCATAATGGTACTGGGGTAGAAGTGGACAGAGGCAGACAAAAAATTCTGCCTCAGTCCGTTCTCTCCCAGTCCCCCGTCCCTTCTGAAACTTGAAACGATATCAACGAGTGCCTGTGGTACGCAAACGGCGAACTCTTAACTTTGGTGTCCTGATGACTCGGTTCTTTCGAAGACTTCGCCAAACCGAATCATCCGATGTCCAGTAAACGGCTCGTTGGGAACGTCGACCAGTTCAAACCGATGGCAAAAGGAGGTGTAAGAGTTGCAATTTACAGAGGATGGAGAATCTCTTGAAAGTTTTCCCACAACATCAAAAAAGATT
The DNA here is from genome assembly GCA_030068105.1 of Sinentomon sp. SZTP_YWyxl. Classification (NCBI taxonomy): domain Eukaryota; kingdom Metazoa; phylum Arthropoda; class Protura; order Sinentomata; family Sinentomidae; genus Sinentomon; species Sinentomon sp. SZTP_YWyxl. The sequence goes on from JASGXE010003808.1 coordinate 17,078, forward strand.
CCGACCCCAGCTGAGACTGATTTCCTGGCCTTGACTCAGTTGTCCCAGATGTGTCTAAATTTTTAAAAATACACAACGCATGAATCGTTCTCCGACAAACCATTACGGGTTGCCTTCATAATCAGCAGAACAACTTGCGTTTATTCACCAGGGGACACCGAAAGTGCTTTGCCAAACTTCTTTGAGTCGATGGAGCACCTAACCAGATTTTTACGTTTGTCCGAAAAATTCATTTGCCTTCTGCGAGTGATCCATCAAAGCTACAGCGTTTACTATGCAAACACTCATCATCCCATCTGACTGATTTTTGCAAATTCATGATGAGGCACTTAACTTGCTTTTGGAAAAGTACCTCGAAAAAATTACCTCCGTTTTAGTAATTATTTCCGTGGCAGCTGCCTTTTTCAGTTTGACGTCCAAAGAAAGTAGAGAGGTATCTCCCGTGGAATAACCCACTTTCTTTGCGTCCGTCAGCCTCAAGTTTGTTGACCATATGGATGTCAGCCGTTTCCAGGTAAGGCCTCCTGCTCTCGTGCCATGGACCTAGAACAATAGGTAAAAGACGAGGTATTTAATGTAGAGGTACAGCAGTTATGAATTCCGAGCGTGCGAGCCAGCACAAAATGACGTCACTGTATCACATAAGCGGCAAGCGCAGCTGATGGTGAATTGCGGACCGCGGTGCGAAGTATTCAGAAAGTCAAATTTCTCTTGAACCAGGCGACGGATTTTCATGAAAATTTTTGTGGTACAAAGCTGAAAAAATAACGATTTCAAAAATGTGTAATGATCCCAAACTTTCTGCGAGCAAAGCTCCGAAATGATTTGAGGAACAAATGCGTTCAAGTCAAGATGGCATCAAATTCCGGGCCCCTGCCAGAAACTTTCAACGATTGTGCGATTTTTTCCGTTGCAACATGGTTTTGGTCTGTGGAAAAGTTGTAGAGGAAACTTCCAGCTTTCCGCTGACACCAAAATCATTGAATTTGGACGTCATTTGACCATTTTATCGAGAGAAATAACGCGCCATGGAAGCATGATTCTGTTTTGGGCCCAAAACAGAATCATGCTTCCATGGCGCGTTATTTCTCTCGATAAAATGGTCAAATGACGTCCAAATTCAATGATTTTGGTGTCAGCGGAAAGCTGGAAGTTTCCTCTACAACTTTTCCACAGACCAAAACCATGTTGCAACGGAAAAAATCGCACAATCGTTGAAAGTTTCTGGCAGGGGCCCGGAATTTGATGCCATCTTAACTTGAACGCATTTGTTCCTCAAATCATTTCGGAGTTTTGCTCGCAGAAAGTTTGGGATCATTATACATTTTTGAAATCGCCATTTTTTTGAGCTTTGTGCCACAACAACTTTCATGAAAATCCGTCGCCTGGTTCAAGAGAAATTTGACTTTCTGTAAACTTCGCACCGCGGTCCGCAATTCACCTTCAGCTGCGCTTGCCGCTTGTGTGATACAGTGACGTCAGTGTCCTCGCCCGGATTTCATAACTGACGTACCTCTACATTAAATACCTCGGGTAAAAGAAGCTTCGCCGTTCCCCGTTCAAAATTCGCTTGCTGAGTGAAGCGTGTTTTCATGTTTCTGTTACTCGCCGCTAGGTGCGCACAGTTCGCAAGTCTGAAGGAGAAGAGAAAAACGAAAAGTACTGGAAACGGGGCTCGCCGACAGAAAGTTGATTATCTCTTTGACCAGATGACGGATTTTGTTCAAATTTCAAAGTGAGAAAGCCGGAAAATTGACAAGCGGATAGCGACTATATACTCCCAATGCTTTTTGGCCGGAGTCGCGAGTGCGTGCCATAACTGCAAATATCAATATTTTGTTTGCGGTTAGGTTAGGTAAGGTTAGGTTAGGTTAGAATGGGTTAGAATGATGTATTCTTACGTAACCATAAGCAAAACACAATTTATTTGCAGCCAATTGGCAGAAAAACAGAGTTGTGATGACGAAGGAGTATAGAGTCGCTATCCTCTAGTGAAAATTGGCGATTTTAGGCGTTTGAAACAATCCCGATATTTTCACTGACAAAACATCAAAATCATTTCAGGAAAAAATTGTTAAATGTTGGGATGTGATAAAATGCCGGGGTCCTGCCAGATATTTTTCATGATCGTGCGATTTTTTTCGCTGTAACATGGTTTGCACCTGTGGAAGAGTTGTGGAGAAAGCTTTTGGCTTTCCAAAAATTCCAAAATCATTGCATTTGAACTCCATTTGGCCGTTTTGAGGCAGAAAATACGACATGAAACATTGTTTTGTTTTCGGTGCAAGAGCATGCGGCAAAATTGATGATGCGCAGTGCGGACAATCGGTGTTGCCGGGACTTTTGCCTAAAAATTGAAAATGGTTTCGGATGTTCACCTTTGGAAGATGGGTGCAGAGCCAAAGTCTTCCAAGAGCCAAACAATAAGCAGCGAGACAGAACATAGAACTCTCACAATTCAAAAAGCAACAAATTCCAATTTGTGCGAATTGGTCAAACACCAACGGCGATTCCCTGAAATATTTTTTCCAGCAGAGCCAGTCAGTCAACTTGAGATGAACTATGTGTGCGAAAATGGGCAATGAGATGGCCCGTCAAATTCAAATTGGTCAGAAAACTGCAACTGAGAAGTAAAAGGCGTGCAAACGATTCTGGTTTGATATTTTGATCTCATTATCAACATGAAAAAATCCAGCCGCAGGCGAGAATCGAACCCGGGACCACCAGCACATCAGACAAACGCGCCAACCAACTGAGCCAACGCACCACTTCGATAAGTTCAACCTAAAACAACGCTGTTATTTTAATGTTGCGTTTCAGAAGCGGACGCGAAACGGCAAAAGGGACATAGCCAGCCTGCGGATTTCGCTGCTGAAAACATTTTCTTCGACCTTTTCTTGATCAAATATTTTGACTGAGAACATTTTGACTGTCTGCAGAGCGCAGCAGGAATGATGAAGGCATCCTGCACAGGAAACATAAATGTTGCTGAGGTGCGCAATTTTCCACTGAATAGATGTTTTCTGCAAAATGCAAGGCCAGCGCCATAATTTAGCTCCGTTTATATTTTCAGATTTGCCAACAGTGCTGCCGCCACATGGCGGCTTCACCGAAGCTGGCGATGTTCTCTTACCTGTTGTTCTAGGTCCATGCTCGTGCTATGCTGTACCTACTCAACAGTTCTCCAACCATCGATTCCAAATCCTGAACTGTTTCACCATTCGGTTTATCCACCAAAACATGTTGTCTTGCGGTACATGCACGTGCACAATGAACAGTGATGCGAATTTTCAAACAAATCAGTTTCCGAAGCACTTTTCTTGCTGCTCGTTGCATCATGAGAAGCTTAGCAGCTACATCCTTCGTTGCTTCCGTAGTTATGTTGCTCTCTTTGTTCTTGCTGCATTTATTTTTCGCATAATGTAGGAACACATAAAGAGCTGGAAGGAACCTAGCTTCAAAAGTCGGTTTTAACTAAATTTCAAACAGCTTAAATTTTAGATCTCGTTCAAACCACTCCATGGAATAAATGATCCTAACAAATGAATGCGCTGTTCACGACAAAGATTGCACTTTTGGATCCATTTTTCTCGCATTTTTTTTCCTTTGCAAAACGATGATAACTTTGATCGGCTCCAGGATTCTGATAATTTTTTGCAAGACGCCACAGTAGGCTACACGCAGACATTTTCAAAAGCAAGAAAACGTTTTTCATTCCAGAAAACCTCTATGCACCGCCCAACACTGGCACCTGCGCAACGCAACAACCACAACTCCAGCATCAAATCTGCAGGTGCACTGGACAACTCACTCACAGGACAGGACATGCCCAAACTAGGACAACATCCCCCAAGAGCACATTCTGGAACGCACAAAGGCCAACTCGATTGATTCTCTGGGCTGCTGTGCGCAGGCGCAGGCATTCCTCTTCTGCGCTCCATCGTTCGTGGCAGTGACGTCACAGAAGAGAGAGCCAGCTGACTGTCGTCTGGGCGGGGCCACCGCGATTGACAGATAGTGGGCGGGCCTGATGGTGGGCGGGGCCTGCCGTTACTGCTGAACCTGCATTTTTCTATCTTTCATCTTGACTAAACAGACCATTGAGACTCCCTATTTTTTCTTTCTTTTTTTTTTTTAAATTTTAAAATGCATTTTTATTTCTTTTTTATTTTTCTTTTCAAAAAACAAAAAAAAAATGTTGAAATGCAACATGTCCATATCAACAGAACGTATACGTAATCACGGTTACATTCTATCTGCAGTGTTTCCCTAAAGTCACTAATTGAAAACCCCCAGGAAAGTGCATTGCAGTTTTGAAGCAACTCTGGCAGCTGGGAGTGGAGTTTGTTCCAATTCGAATGGATAACACCTGCAGCAGGGAGCCTGCCCAATCTGAACCTGAAATGTGAAATAAATAGCCCCACAAGAGTAGATTGAAAACTAGCAACTAGCAAGAGTGCCAAGTGACTTTTGGGAAACCCTGTACAGGCCTACTACATTGCATTCTCTTCTCCTTTGAGAGAAACCATTTCTCCTTGAGACTGGAAAGCAATCAGAGCCGTCAGTGAGCAAAAAAATGCCAAATGATGCAGACAATCGCAAGCGGTTCCATTTCGAAAATAAAGTTTTTCGGCTTTGCATACCGCCTTGCCGTGTGCCCACATGCAGGTTGTAGGACATCAGGTTTTGTAAAGAACCATCTTGAAAACTTTTTTCATTTACCAATCAATTACTGCTTGAAAGAAAAAAAAAACAAAGACGAATTGCAAGAAAATTTCGAAGGCAATGTTGTACTTTCATTTCTGAGAGCCTCTCTGGATTCGATGAAGCGACTCTCATTGTTGCCAAACTGGACAACGGTTCTGCAGTGTTGGCGCCAAGGACATTTGCTGAAGTCATCTTTCATTTTTCTGAGAGAGTTCGTCCGATTATGTGTCTGTGCCGTGTGCGCTTTTTTTTGAAAAATCGAAGTGCGATTTTTGTGATTTCTTCAACTTTGTGTTTCATTTAAATCAGGTGAGTAACATTTTCCTATTGTTTCCCAACAACTACCAGGTCCGATAAACTCTCACATGGATGCTCTTTTGAAACAAAGTTCTTGTTTGCAAACCATCATTGTGAGTTTCGTATACTCGTAATTGCGAAAGAATTTCTGCGAGGAGGGATTTCATGATTTTGGTTTTGAAAATTATTTTGATTCGCCCGGCCTCACATGCCTGTGGTGATTTGTTCTGGTTTTAGCGTGTTTTTTGTTGAAATATTTTACCATATGATCACTTTTCGGTAAATATTCCAAAGTATCATCAATTCACTGGTTTGCATTATTGGTGAATGGATGGTGGGAATTGGAGGGAAATTTTCCTTTTGCTAAACTTTTGAAAAGTGTTAAGTTTTTGAGATATCTCATGTTGAAATTGAAAATACTGTCATTCCCTCTTTACATCTCCAACAGCATCATCACACTTCCTAGGTGGCTCACTCAGACAGTGCTTGAAAGACATTGTTTCTAAGCACAGCTGGTATAACCCCATTTTCAGCCTTCTTGACCTTTTTGGCTTTTTTGGCTTTTTTTTTTGCTCTTTTTGGCTTTTTGACCTTTTTGGCGCTGCAAGACCTTTTAATGTGCCGGTCTTGCAGCGTGCACAACAATGACAAAGTTTGACGGCCATTAGCGTCGTCTGCTGAAGGCAGTCAAAACAAGCCAAAGAATGTTATTTGGACCAACCTGGCCTCACTGGGGGAGCGTCTCACCATGCAACTCTAGCTGGGTGAGGGTGACTGATGAGGACCGCAGTGAAGTCAGGTTGGCACCAAATAACATCTTTGGTTTGTTTTGACTGCCTTCAGCAGACGACGCTAATGGCCGTCAAACTTTGTCACATCTGATGCTCTTTTCCGGGGACCAAATGTGTGTTCTGGATGATAAAAGCTGCCTATATTTTTGTGGTTATCCATTCAGTAAATTTGAAGAGTTGCGAAATATCTTCAACGATATCCAAATGATAAAAAAGTAAAGAGCTGATAAAAACGTTCAATTTCCGTTAGCTAAAACATGGAATACGTTGGTTGTTCTTGAAGTTCCCGGACTGGTGCTGATGGGGATGTGGCTGAAGGGCTTGGCCTTCTGCACTTCCTGAGTCATATGAACATTTGTCTACCTTCTGAACCATGCTGCATGTCGCTTGCATGATCTGTCATGTGTTGACATTTTAAAGTTGGGCTCTTTTTTGCTCTGTCTTGTTGTTTAAGCTGAGACCGGGTGCTGCTCCATTACGTACAAAATGGAACTCATCTTTTGTCTCGAGAGAGAAATTGGTGTTGCAAGGTTTTTTTTATCACATCCCAATTCACGATTTAGGAAGTTATCATCTCCTTTTTTGTTGATTTGTAGTTAGCCGAAGCCGGCACCAACAGGGTTTGTCGGTCACGTATAGCGCCGCCCTTTGGACGAAGGTGGGAAAAACCGGTCAAAGCGGACCGGAAAAAACCCACCTCCTGTTATCATCTCCTTGTTGGCCAAAACGAGTTTGCCATTGGATTGGGGCCAGAGTGCATCTCTGTTTTGCCGTTGCATGCAGAAAAACTTTGTCAAACTGTGGAGAATCCAAAAATCTGAAATCGTATCTCAAACTCAGGTTTTCGCAATGCCAAGTTCTGAGGATATCACACAGACAGACCAAGCGCTCAATTTTTGTCTTGCACGTTTCAAAGGAGGACGTTGACGGCTGACTGGTTGTGGATCAACTGCACTTTCCATGTGTTCTTTGAAGCACTTGTTTCAGACTAAAACATCGCTGTGCTGAATGATTTCATGTCATTGAGCTTGAGAGAGCAATTAAAAAACCAAGGTTGGAATTTTGCACGGTTACAAAGTACAAACAGAAAAAATTGGATCCGAAATGTCCAAAATTTGTCCACCTCTCTTTCAGCGGAGAGATCATGACCGGGGTAATGCTTACTCCGAGCTGCGAGGTAAATTTTTTCCATTGGAGCAGATGGCAAAAATTTACCTCGCAGCTCGGATTTGGCGTTAACCCCGTCATCTCCGCCGTTTTGTGTTTAACATAAACAATGAAAAACAAGACGGACAAAAAACAACGCGACTGCATGATTTTCTGTCCTGCGATGATAGTTTATTGATATCAACGCAGGACAGAAAATCATGTAAACAACATGCGGCATGGACCAGGAGATAGCCAAAGGTTCATAACTTTGACCCCCGCAGTGGGAAGGCCAAGCCAAGCCCTTCAGGCACTTTACCACCACCACCAGTCCAGGAACTTTAAGAAGGCCCTTCGCAGTGAGGTTATTTCTCCCATATAATTCTGACCATGCTGTCTGAGCCTACATCGACGTGAGGGTCCCAGTTAATCGCATAGAGCTCTAGGGTCCGTTGTGCGATCCATTTGCAACATCTATTTGCGAAGGGCTTTCCGCGACGAGGGATTTCATTGGATTAATTTTTAAATCCCTGGCGAAACGTTTTTACTCCTAACTCTTCGTGTTTCAAATAAAATTCACAATTTCAGAAAAGATATTTCAACTTCCGAAAATGCGAGAAAAATCACATGCATCACGACTTTCTGAGAAATGAATGACCAATGACTAGAAAATTTCGTAAGCAATGAGGCACTTTCATTTCAATGAACCAGGGCCTTTTTTGTTTCGACAGAGCAACTGTCATTGTTGTAGACC